>JAPYZK010000644.1:0-51509 GCA_030522785.1 Platygaster equestris
CCAATCGAACTGATCAATCACCACCCAATAACGTTCGACGGTTACGAATGGCATCCCAATTTCGTAAAACTTCCGACGCCAAGGAAGTAAAGCGTGGAATCGGATTACACTTTTCCCTGGGGCCTTATAAGAGTATTATTAACAGCTTCTTGCAGAGTACATTTTCGTCACCGAGTTATCAGCCCTGACACGCACACGTGGCGTCCCTTATTTCCATTTTGCCATAATAAGCAGCAGCCGCCCGGAGATACTTAATACCTAGGAGACAGGACTTGGGAGATAAGTACATTAACTGCATTCTAACCTGGATGCATATTTTACGACGTACGTGTACCATACGTCATCTGTTACCGCTGCGACGCGAAAGCAGCGATAGAGTTCGCCGACGTAAATCATCGTTACTTTTGTAAACTCGACTCCAATTTACTCGCTTCACTCCCAATAATGGTGGACTCCCTGTAGTTGGGCTTTACATATAGTGCTTCATCCAGAGATTCCGCAGGGCGTGTTCCAGGTGAGAACAAAGTAGAAGGGAAATCAAGATGTAATTCAGCTTTACAAGGGTTTTTCTCTCGGGTAATTATTTTTATTGTCCTGTGGAAAATGTTCGAAAATTTGTTTATTCATGTTCGGAAACTTCAGAAAGTGAATTAATTATTCAATTTTTACGAAAAGACCCTTATTTATCGGAGGATTTTCCTCATTTTATACTCTGCTTAAAGACACTTCTCCAGAACGCAAGCCCACATGAGTCAACTCAACGATCGCCCTGGGAGCGATATTTTCCCGGGAGTTGTTGTTGCGCGAAAGCGGTCACGACGTTCTAAGTTGACGGACTTTAAATTCCGCGTTTTAATCTACACGCGTCCCCCGCGTTCTTTTGGCACTATCATCGATGCGAAACGACGGGCGGTTTCTTTATAAAGTAGCACAAAAATATTCGCAGGCGGCACTACGCTTATCGATCGGCCCCGAGCCAATACGTTAGAAAGCTTCCTCTTGAGCTTTTTCGCGCCGCAATCTGGAGGCTCACGTCAGATAAAACTTATTACGAAATGCATCCTGCAGCAACTTTTTGCATACAGCATTTCCCAAGACGGGGAGCCGAAGGGGGAAAAAAATAAAACAAGAGCCCTATCGGATCTTGGCGCGTGAGAGTTTAGGTTCGAAAGGAAGGAAACTTTGTTTCTCGTTCCGTCTTATCTGCGGGACGGAAATTTCTCGACGGTTATTATACTCGGGTCGTAATGGCGGAAAAATGAGGCGATTGAGGGGTTTGGGGGAAAATTTTCACCTGACTTTTGGTAACGAGTCATGGAAGCTCGAAGCTGTTCAATAATTATCGAAATACATCGAGATCCATCGTAATTGTTAATAAATTTCGCAAATCCAACAATGAAATTCGTGAAGCGGAATTGCTAATCATCGAAAAATTCATTCGAAAATCGTCAAAAGTTTGTAGAAGCTCGAAACTTCGCTCTAGTTCGCGAATGAATTTTCCATGCCCTCCCGAAAGTGGAAAAGTTCCCTGTAACTTATGGTTTTACGTCAGTAACAGGATTCGACTGACGAGCTTGGTATCTGATTAATGTGTGCGTTAAATTAGAGCAGTTTTCGGCGAAGAATACACCATCAATTACGTGGCCGGGCAGAGCAGTAGAGGCATTTTGGCAGTTAATCCTGAGTTTAATGAGTCAAAATTTGTCCTCGTTCTAACGCCGCGAGCCCGATGGAATTGAATTTCGAACTCGCAATACACGAGATGCCCTGTCCCGATTTGCGGCTGCCTTCCAGTGTAATGCGTCAGGATAGAGCCGGATTTTAGTTACCATTTATACCTTATCGGCGGTTATTAATTAATTCTATCTCCGAATTCGGCTCTCCACTGATGCCCCTTCACCGCGGCCAGTGGATTTATCATTACCCTCTCTCGCTGATAACTTGGTCGGGTACATTTGATACTTTATATATGTATTCGTGGGTGGATTGAAGTGAAATATGTAATTTGGGTAATTGTTGATTTTTCAGGGTGCATATCCGATGTACTTTACGGATGTTTAACGTTTGTTATGACGGGGCAGGATTATTATGATATTATTGTATAATGAATACACTCTTAGCAATCTTAGGATATATATTATATGACTTCATGAGATTAGGAGTGGGTTGCAATTCAGCCAGGAAAGTGAAGCCATATCATTTTTTTGCAATGCGTTTGACAACAAGTCATGGAAAGAAGATATACGTCGTTTTGAGTTGATTAATTTTCAATTCATAGGTAATTATAGGGAAATTTCTCAAATTTATTACAATTTTGGAAATGGCATGAAAATTTTTACGAATTTTTAAATATTCACAAATGTTGATTCCTTTTTACCAGTCGAAAATTTGTGATTTTTCAAAGTAATTGGAATGTTATCAAATTTTAGAATAGATAGTTAAGGAAAATCGTGAACTTTTTGATAAGGATTAGGATGTGAATTTACTACATTTTTCGAAGCATCTCTTTGTAAAATTTTCCAAGGTTTGGCACGGAAAAAGAGTTTTGGAATTTGAATTACAAATCCGAAATTCTAATATTAAGAGACAAAATTCTAGAATTCCAAAGTTTGTGTGAAACTCGGAAATTCAAATATTTTGAATATTTGAGAATTCGGAGATTCTTCAGTTCCAGCATTTCTTCGTTGAAGTATAGAGAATTTTAGAATTCTAACTCCTGGAAATGAGTAAGAGAGAATTTTGAGAAGTTTTTATATTTCCGAAAATCTGGAAAACAAATGCAATTAGAATTTTAGAGTTACTATTTTTTGATGAATTACGAATGCAGTCTGTAAAATTCGGAGACATTCGAATTTTTAATAAAATAATGTCGTGAATTAGTATCACTGTAGAAATATAAAAAAATACTAAATACATCTAAATTTGAAAACCCAAGTTGTAGATTTGACTATTTCTGATCTTCACTATATCAGATTAGTATTTCCATAACTTTATTGGTAATTCGCTCTTCATGCAGACCATACGAACGAATAGTTGATTTATAGAAAAAACTTACATGAGATACTAGTCAAACGACGTAAAAAAACTTGGGACTCACCTGTTACAACAAGAATCATACATTTATAACAATAATAGATAAAATTACAAAATACTCCAAATATTCTAGAATCATCAACCAAAAAGTACCGAAACCAACAATTTTGAAACTGCACAGAGCTGAAGTTCTAAAGTTTAAGAATCAGTACGTTTTGAATCAAATTGTAAAATTTACCAAATTTTAAACTTCATATGCCCAAAAATGGAAATTCGAAATTCAGACGAGTGGACTTTTAAAGAAATTCGTACTGTAATGAAACATTCATAATATTCCGTAAATCGTTATAAACATACAAATGTGCTTGTTAATACACCATTCCAGAAATAGTCCAATTTCCATAAACACAGCTGAATTATTCATAAAACAACTAACTCAACGATATAGAAAACACCAAATTAGGACAGCAGCGCTGTTTTTAGCTCACAATGCAATTTTCATCGCAAACTGAAAAAGGTCAATGGGCGCCACACTCGAGTGGCAGCGTTAATCAAACGAGCGGGTATGGAAAACTAATAAAGTGCAGAACGAAATAAATCTCGGAACAGGCACTCGGCGCGGTAATTTTAGTCCCTACCACCCTCGAACCATAATTTAGAGTGCGGGGATAAAAATAGACCCGAGCGAGAAGAAGGCTCATTTTTCGAAGAGCGTTATTTGACAATCGCGAGAGCGATCGTGCTCGCAGAGGAAGAATTCGCGAGCGTCGAGGATGCTCAAATTGTCGCGCGGATGAATTTAGAGCGGAATATTCGTCGTGATACGAGAGCGTATTTAATATTCCGTTTCTTCGAGTCGAGGGCGCGTCACCCTCGTCTTCAAAATATGTTTTACAGCGTCATTAAGTGTATGCAACTCGCGAAAAACGGAATTTTCAAGAATCTTGAACAGCATGATCTATATATGCCTGATATAACACAAAAAGTTTTCTCAAACCATACGTTTGGAAAAAATTTTTCTATTATCGAAAATTATTCTTTAAAAATTTTTTAAATCCGTGGAAAAACTTCGGAAATATCTGGAAGGGCAGAAAAAGCTCCAATTTCAAACTGTCCGAAGATTCCAGAACGCCGGACGTAAATTGAAAATATCTCCGGAAAACTACGATCCGTCTCTTCCCCATGTGTTCGTTTCACTTTATCGGTCGTCACAACAAACCCTGAGACCCTGCTCTCGATTTTCCGAGGAATTTCCAAGGTATGGAAAGGGGTGGACGGGCGAGGAAAATGCGGAAAATTCTTCAAGTGGCGGGATTCGTACGAAGCAATATCACTGCGGAGTCAGGTCCTCGTAACTATATTGTTTTACGCGTTCAATTCGCCGCACCATCTGTTATCGTCGTTGACCCGTCCGTTGGATCCTCGTAAGCTCCCTAAGGGAAATAGCTCGGGCCATCGTCACCTGGCAAACGACGGGAAGAAAAAAAAATTGGGAACTCGGTCTGTTTTACATTCGGAAATTCACTCCGGAGAAACGGAGGAAATCGATGCCCGCGAAATCGGTACCGGTCATGTGCCACCTGCTTCCTCTTTACCTTGTTTCCTTCTTCGAGGGTTTTTTCGTTCATTTTCGGATGAAACTTATCGTACGATTTCGGAAATGGTTTTGTGGGAGGATGAAAATTCAGGGGTGGAAGGGGGGACGGGAGTCGATCGACTGTCTTTGAATTAGAAAGTGTGAAATCACTGATATAGGTGCTAATTAGAGAATCAGTATTGTTGAGATTTTGGTTTCATGACTATTTTTTGTTATTCGGAACAATAAAAAATTTCGAACATTTAAAAAAATTTTCGAGTCTGACGAAGATTGCCATTCTATTTGAAAAGTTTCAGAAAACAATCTAGGCATTTTTGAGTAACATATTTTTGAAAACTACGGAATTATTCAAAATTATAAAAACTCTAAAATTTGGGAACTTGACAGCCTTAAAACTTCGGAATCCTTCGAAAATTCAATTTTCATAAATATCTAATCTTCGAAAACTCTTTAAATCCGCACAGAACTACCTATTCACCATCAAATTTTGATAATAATGAAAACGTTGAGACGAAGGCTGTCAATGACACTACAATTTCGAACAACTGCATTATAATACACAACGGAGTGATTAATATCACCAAATAATGATATTAAACTCCCGGATGAATTCAATCACTACTAGATGCATCGTGGCAATATTCAAACCGTGAAATGAACCGATGACCAGGGTACTATATAAATAACGCTGACAATCTCGTAAATTGAGTTAAAACGCACCATAGAATTTTCAACGGACGGAGCCAGCGATGTATATCGTGTAATGCAAATTTATAATTACCTTGTCAAATTGACATTTCATTAAACCACGGAACGATAAGGGCGGGTTCAATATCTGCGACAGTACCGTGGAGCAAGAGATAACAACGTGCCCCCGAACGTGATTTAATAATAAACTTCAATAGCAGTCGGAAAAACGTCCATTCTCCCGGATTGAATTCATGCCGCGAACGTGGCGAAATTGCTCTCTTTACCGTCAGTGTTGATTCTGGCAATACGGTTTGATAATTGATATATTTTAGTATGTTTAGGGGGAAAGATAGTACGTCATCAGGGGTTGTTGCGCACCTGAAAAACCTGAAATTTTTAGGGAAAACGGAACTCCTTGGGAAAATCTGGAATTTTCAGGGAATTTTTTTTGATTCTGAAAACATGTTCAGATTTTTGTTGAATTATTTTTCGGTGATTTGGGCGTAGGTACAAAAGCTTGAGCGTTTTGAAATGTCGGAAGTTTCAGGATTTTAAAGTTTCGACTGATTTGCATGAATTTTTGAGTCTGAGAGCACTTCGGGTTCGAAAGTTGTGAAGTTTTGGAATTCGTGTAGTTTTGTAACTTTTGAATCCTTGCAAATTGTGTAAATTATGGAAGTTTTGAGAATTATGGGGTCCCAAATTTTTTAAAGATTCGGAAGGTTTTAAGAAAGTTGAAAAATTTGGAGTCAAGTTTCGGAACTTCAAAGTTTTGACAATTTTTTGAGTTCTGAAGCTTCGAAGAATGACAAAGTTTGAAAGCCTACAAGTTCTGACATTTTTGGAATTTCGAAATTTTCAAGTATTTTGGAGTTTTACAGTTTTGAACTTTCGGACTTTTAAAATTTGAGGATTTTCGAAGCTCTAAGAATTTCAGAGAATTGAGAAGTTTTGCAGAATTTTGAAGTTTGAAAGTTGTTAAGTCTGAATTGTCCAGTTGTAGACATTTGGAAAAATGTCTAGTTTCGAAGTTTCGAAGCCTAGATGTTTAAAAATTTTTCAAACTTCGGAATTATAAAGTTTAGAACAATTCAGATAAGTTTCAATTTTCCAAGCATTTCCAAATCACGAAGCTGTTAAATTTGCGAGCTTCGAAAGCTTTATAAATTTCAAATTAAAAGTTTGAAGTTCTCAATCTCAGGAAGTCCGCAATTTTAGAAATGAGGGGATTTTAAATTTTGGTTCCTGAATTGAAAAATTCCGGAGTTTTGAAACGTGGAATCTGAACGTGATCTATAGACGTCAGATATCCAAAATTCGTAGTCAACAGTTGAACATTATAAGAATTCTTATCATAGTGAGCCCAAATAATTTTGCTGATTTTTCCCAAATGCTTCCCAGTAAAATAGTCTTAAAATTTCTAGATTATCCGACGAAACGATTTTCGATCGCGCGCAATACCGCGCAATTATTGCAGCTTAGCAAAGATTTATCCTCTGAAACACCCACTTCGCAGACGCGTTCTCAGACTATATAAATACTTAGCAAAGATTTATCCTCTGAAACACCCACTTCGCAGACGCGTTCTCAGACTATATAAATACTGATACACTTCCTGCCCCGATCGCGAAACTACAGGGGGGTTAACGGGCCGGTCGATATGTATTTATGTGCAAGCTCGTTTTCCAAACGGTTACGTTCCGGAAAATCTCGGAAAATCCCGCTCGCGAAATCGCCCCAATCAAGCTCCCGTACATCAAAAACTCGCCAGTTCCTCGTTAGTTTCCAACCCCCCACCCCCTCATTTCCTCCTCATTTCACTCCAGAATTTTTTTCCACCCCTCGTCGACTTTACATTGAAAAGTTGGAGTTCTAAGGGTGACAGTGTTTTTCAATCGCCGCCCGAGTTCCTCTAATGAGAAAATTCCCTCCGAACGAATTTTATCGCCGAATAAAATTCTTCGCCGCTGATCGCCTTTCCGTTACATTAGCTGATTTTCCGATTAATAACGAGAGATCACAAGTCGGATCATCGTACTTTGAAGGTACTCTCTCAGATAATCGCCGGGGAAACGTGATTCGGTTTATAAAAAGGGGATTTATTTTCGTGCTCTCTTTATATTCCTTGCTGAAAAATGAGGCTACTTTCAAAGGGATAAGCTTGACATTGAGACGGACTTCCGAAAAAATCCTCGTTCTTGCGCCACCCCCGAATGTCGAAGTGCGAATTCAATAACGCCCGAAGGATTCGATAAGAGAATTTTTGACCCGGTCGAGTAAAAACGCGATGGGCGATTTTTCATCGCTATTCGAACTTTTGTGAACTCCATATTATCTGGAAAAGATATTTCCTCCTGAAAATCGAAAATTACAGGTATACAAGAATCCTGAAAGTTAGAAATTTGTTGAATCTAGAAAGGACGATGCCATTACACTTCATGCATTCCAATTTTAATGCACAGAAAATGAGTCAATCCAAATTCGTGATTCGCACATTTCTACCGTCATAAAGCGTCGAAAGACGAGCTGCATATAACAGTTTTTCCTGAATAAATTACGTGTCAAGTGCTCGACGAACTTTCGTGTTTTCCTTTTGACTTCCTGTAGCGGAACACTTGCAGCGTTAATAAGCTGATCGAACGCTGGCTAACGAGCTTTTATGCTCGACAAAAATACGGCCATTTTTCTTGAACGATATTAGGTTACCGAGGCATTAAAATTGCCGGGCGATGCACGCGTATAACTCTTGGATATTAACTTTTGTGCAGGTCGCTCTTTTGTAGGGGCGAAAATTGATTATCGGGACGTTCTCCGTTTTCTGCATAAATTGAGTTAACGAGACGTTCCTTTGTACAGTATTGTTTAGTCGTTACACCGAATCTGATGGGGCTAATTATTCGTTTGAATAAGGTGCCGAAGTTTTCAGTAAACATTCCAAAATCAGCTCAAGGTTTTGACTTACGATATTTTTCTTGCCAAATTCAGAATCCAGAGTAATATTCAAAAATCAGCATCGATCGATTCAAATCAGGTCAGTTCAGATTGGCGTAACCGTTTTTGAAGTTTCTCTTCTTATCAAATTTTTGCAATTTTCGCCTCGTCGCTACAAGATTAAGTTCAATTCAATAATTGTGTTCATATTTCTCATTCAGAGCTGATTTGATTTGTAACAACACTTCAACTTTCCGAATTTCCACGAGAATCTGCGGTTTTTCGAAGGCAAACCTTGAACAGCTACGTTTTTCACAATAACTTTCTCGCATTCGAAAAGCTTTCGGAGAATATTCTTTTCAGAATGCGCTCTTGCAAATCTTCCCGACATCGTGAAATGTTATTGCTGGTTATTCAGTATTACAAGATATCGTATTGGGAAATCAAATAAGCATCCCTGGATGCGTTCGTCCGTTTATCCGAGACCTCGACAATGGCGCATTGTGCGAACAGTCGTTGTAAGACCCAAAAGAGAACGTCTGCAAAAAGTGGATTACTATAAGAATAGCTGTGGAGGGTCTACCGCATGACTGGCAGTGCGTTGAGGACGCGCGTACTCGGCTATTTTTGTTCCTTGCGAAGAAAAATAACGAACTATGGTCTACACGGAAAACAGTCTAAGAAAAACTAGTAGATTAAAAATTAGAAAAACAGTCATTTCGTTCTAGGGTAAAGTGAAGTTGATCAGCAACATTGCAAAAACTTGCCACAAAACAAAAAAATAGTTGCTACCCCTGCTATCATTATTTCGCCATCTTATAAAAACTGCTACCCCCAATCAATCACGTGCAGTTCATTTCACAAAATTTCACCATTTCGACTTTTGCACTCCGGAAAATTCCTCCCCAAACAAACCGTAAAATGCAAACAAAGCAACCATGAAAACACGAACCAACATAAATATCTGGCAGAAAATCGATGTGCGCGACTGCACGAGCAATTCCAAAATGAACGCTTCCGGCTCAAATGATACGAAACTCCGAAGTGGATGCTTCGTTGAGATTCGACAAGCCTGTTGTGAACACACCGTGGTATTTTCGGGAAAAGCGGTATTTTTTCACAACCCGAGAGCTGACCTTGCGCAGCGTTCGGCGCCGTGAAAAGGGAATTCTGGCTCCTCGCCAGATGTTAGATCCGCAGAACGAGAAACGCAGAGAGCACAGAGCGCAATTGTGATTTTCATGCAAGAGGATCCTAATGGCTCAAAAGTATCGCGGCCTGGCCAAAGGAATACGTGGAAGTAGGCGAAGCAAATTGTGGGTAGGTTGGGGCGAAGGCTCGTTTTTCGTGTGTGGAATTTTTGGGGATGGAAATCTAGTTCTAAGCACGTGGTACGTAGAACGCATTATTCTCTCGAATTTTTAGCGTATTTTCATTCAATGAATTTCTATATTTTTAAGATAAATTTCAAAAATACTTCGACAAATTTGAAATTAAAGTCACTATCCTGAAATTGTCAAAGGTTCGAAGATCAACTCTAAGAACGAAGAAGTTTCGAAATTTATCAAAAATAACCGAATACCCCCCCCCCCCCTTCCCCCAAACAAGAACATTTTTCCAATCCAATGCAGTAATCGATACACCCTCGAGAAATTTTCCCGACCCCCAAAAAAAGACTAGTAAGATTATTGGAACCAGAAACCCCAAAAAGAAAAGACAAAACCAACGGCAACGAACGCGTGTCCGAGAATAGACCACGGCGAAAATAGCCGAAACGGCAGCCGGTGAAAATGCGTTTACGAGAACGCGTGACAACGGAGAAATCGAGCGGGGATCTGACGCTGGCACAATTTAATGAACGTCACGGCTATTATAACGCTAAAAATTCCCGGACCCTTTATGCACCCGACAGATGAGGGACTGGCGGAATTTCTCGCCGATTTTCGCCCCTTCGAAACAACGGAAATACACCGATCGATCGCGGGCGAAAATACATCGCCGTTTTGCATTATTAATTGGGCTTTTTATTCGCGGGAGAATTATCGACGTTTCCGAAAGGGGAGGGCCAATGAAGTTAAGGACTCGGTTCCGTAAATAAACGAGTGCCAGATGTAAGAGTAATGCAATCAATGAGGGCCCATTCGTTTCTTATTAAGCAACCCGTTCGGACGCGGTCCGCACAATAGTTTCCCAACTTTTGCCCTCGATGAATGGCGCCCCACGGAATCTGAATTATTTTTCCAGCGCGGACCCGTGTAGCTCGTAAATATTGATATTGCGGCTTATGAAGTTTCGATGTGGGAACTTTTAACGTTGATGCACTCGAGATATGGCGAATTGGGAGTGGACTTTTGATCGTAATTTTCGTGCCTTTGGGTCTTGGGGATTTTTTTGTTCTCGAGTGTGCTCCGTTATGGGGAGTTGAATTATGATGTAGGTTTGGTGGTGATGTTTTAAAGAGTTTTATGTGTGCTGGGTATTTAGAGGGGAATTTTGGATGAAGTAACATTATGAAGAGTTAAGATTATGTTTTTTCGGAATGTAAAATATTTGTGAGTTTTTCGAAAGGAATTTTAAAGAACAAAAAGAAAAAACCTATGCCAAAAACTCGTTATCATTGCCCCCTTTTAACACATCTCGAAACCTGCGATTAATCCATAACGCGAATTCAAATACAAAACCAAATTACCACTGCAGATTGCGTACAAATCGCAGCGAATTGTTCAGACCCAATTAATTCAGATTCCGCCAACACTTTGCACACGTGCACGCCCTAATGTACGTACGTACTAGATTTTCAGAGCCCATGAATTTCTCGTTGACACAAGGTGACAAAACATAAATCGCATTACCGGTGTAATGCGTGATGCTGTCAGCGATTCACCCCCAAATTCCAATAGAGATATCTGTTTTGAATAGTGTCACGTCCAAATCACTCCACACATCGAAATAATAGTTTTCCCTCGCTTAACGATTTTCTCTACATAACTTGATGGAATGTAATTACAACATTCCAAGTAACAATGCAAATCCTGAACGTTTTAATCACGTCAAATGTCGTCGTGTAATCAAATACAATATTCAAGACGATTTTAATCATGGCGGATTTAATAGTGCACTTTCTGCGAATGACTATTTCATGAAGAACATTTAATTGCGATTCGCCGTCGTTGCTTTGTCGTGTCGAAATTCAAATGCGAGATATTACGATTCCTGAGGGATATAAGGGTTTCATTGTGAGGGCAACTCGATTTTTTGATGAGCTTCGTTGATTGGAAAAATTGGAGTGCTTCAATCGGCGAAGAAATTAAATATTCCGAGGCCGCGAAGTTGCGGGTCGACGCGAGACCGCAAATTCTGCAACAAGTCCCCAGTGATCGGAGATTAAATTGTCTCGCATTTCAAGGGATGCTTGCCTCAATTTCCGGGGGAGCTCCGAAGAAACTGCACGTGCTGGATCCGAACTTGTAAATGAATGAGCATGGTTACCGAAAGCTCTCGGCGGCGGAGGATGGTATAATGATGACGTGTTATCTTGTGTAATGAGGTTTTTCTCTCCTTGAGGGGTTAGAGAAGGTGCACAAATTTTATACAAGGGGTTTTATATACATTTTTGGTAACCTTTTCCCTTATGTGAGATTTTGAAAGATTTTCCTGACCCCCCCCCCCCCCTGTTGAATCTTAGGTAGTATTGAAAATAGCGTGAGTTGAAGTATCAGTTCGACAAAAAAAGCGGAATTTTATGTATCGATTGAATTTTCTGTTGATGTTCCATTCTACTTACGAAAATATGTGTGAAGTATCCTTAACGCAATGGGATTTTGAAAAATTTGCATTAGTATTCGTTCTTTTTATTTCATTTTATTCATTTATTTATTTCTTATAATGTATTGTAAAAGAAATAAGTTTTTACGATCGCTTTTTTTGAATTCAGGTTTTTATGAAGAATATACGTCAATTTTTGTTCATTTGGGATTATCGGTCACAGTTTGAGAGTATTTCGAATTTTGTAATATAGACTGAAACTATTGAAGATGTTTCATTGCGAATTTACGAAAATTGAGGAGTTTCATAGATTGCTGGTTGTTTTTTTTAACTTTTCATAAACATTTTGTTATCTTTCTTAATTATCTAAAACTCGGGGAAATACATGAACTTTCGTAAATTCATTAAGAATAACATTTACGACAGAAAATCTACAAAAATACGTGAAAACTTGAATAATTCTTTATTACAGTTAAAAAATACTTTGTTTTCCAGGATCTCGAGTGATTTTTTTTCAACGAATTCTGCAAATGAGATCAAAGCTATTGATGAAAGGACAGCCTTTAACCCTGTAAATTTCGAACAGAACGAGTCTGTAAAGACAGTAATCACCTCCTTTTCAATAGAATCATCTGATCACTTTTTCCACGTTGATCAATCTCAAAGGCAACTCGAATATCAATCCAGCTACCCACACTCACGATGTTACATAATTTAGCAATTGATACAGATCGAAAAAGCAAAACAAGGACAGCGATTCAACAGTAATTATCTCCAGTGCTCCAATACGATCCTCTATAAAGCCAGTACATGTATTCGAATCCACAATTTTCTATTATGTAACTAATGAACTCGCTCAATAAGCTCAGTATGATTATTACACATCATCACCGATCCGACATTATCCTATTTCACTCTAAGAACCCCAAAAGCGCTTTATCCCGCTATAGTGAAATTTAGTTTCCCATATTAATATCAGAATTCACAATTTTCCGTCAGTTCATGACCGTAAGATGCCCATATAATTCACGATCAGTGTCGTTGAGAAGATTATAATCTATAATAGCCTCCCCTCTAATCGTAAATCCTGCGCCTATTTAGAAGTCAGGGTGCTGGCGCACTCGAGCTGTCCCCGCAGTTGCGAATCGAGTAACGAAGAAGGATGAAGGAGAGAATCCCCCGTTTCTTTGCTGCCTGAAGAAGGATTTTCCAGAGTGAATAATCCGATTCTTACTCGCTCCTCTTCAAGTACTCCTGTCGTTCATTTAAATAGATCCTTGTAGACCCTTTGCACTCGACTCGTTCTCAAATCCTTCAATGGCTTTGTGCGGAAGGTAAAGAGTTAGAGACTCGCTATTGTTAGAAGACCGCGCACGTTGTACAGAGTGTACACTTTGAGGGAGAAAAGTGGGCCGGTAGCTTTCGACTTCCGGTAGACTTCGTGATGAGCGAATTAAGTGTTGATTCAAAGGTTATTATGCGGTAAAAAAATTATTCCATGTGAATGGATTTTCAATAAAATTGAAAACTCGATATATATTTTGAATTTCCTACTATTTTCAAGGATATGTCAGAAATTGATATATTTTTTGAATTCGGATATAACATTTTTCATCAATACAAAAATTCAGTCCGTATCCACCACATTTTTTGAGAGTGACGGAAAATTTTCTTCCACTCAGAGAACGATTATTGTTAAAAAATCCACGATCAACTAAGTTTGTAACCGATCGTTCAAAATTTGCACAGACATTCCCTCGTTTCCAAAAACATGTATACATATATAAGAATATCTCAAAGCAATAAGTCGTTGAGAATTCCCACCTCGCATTCTCCCCGAAACCACTTGAACCACAAGAAAGCGGTTCCTGGAGAGCTTCGTTAATGACGATTTGTATCGCCCGAACAAAACAATGGTTACCTCTCGAGAGGCGAGTAACCGCGATGTCTTACGAGTTGGCGAGCGGCTTACATCGATGATATTCCTCGATGCGTACCCTCGTAGCGACTGCAATGCCCAAGAGAGAATAGAGCGCTCGAGCATTGTCACCTCCTGATTAGGGGCTCAATGGCCCAGAAACATAATTACTGCTGGCTGACGCCGGCTGGCGAATTTCGCCGGCCAAAACTCCCCCGTCAATATGGTGTACCCCGGGCACATCCTAGAGTGCCGGGGGAAGGAAAGGCTTTGATCTCCAAGCACCCGACTGTTTAAGCTCAATGTCTTCCTGACATCTTAGAGAATAGGGAATGAGATCTTGGGTCTTACTATAATTGGATACCGACGTTACACAGGCGCACTCAGATTGCCGAAGTTGGCGTAATAGAATCCAGTGGATTTGCCGCACGACCGAGGGCGCCGATGATATCGTTCGACTGAGGGTCATTTTTTTGTTTCTCTAATGGTCGAATTAGAAGTGTCTCGTTCCAACAAAAGTGGACATTGATTTTTTCCCAGAAAGATCGAGTTTGGGGAAAGAGAAAAATAAAATAAAGAAGGTTATAAATGGTAGAGAAAAATTCCTCGTAAAATTTATTTCATGTTGTGAGAAACAACATAATTTTTTAATTGCTTCCCTATTCCAACATCAAAATTATTTCAACGACCCGGACAAGTGCAGCCTAGTAAAAATATCGATTCGCCTGCAAGTCCCGTGGATTAAACATTTACCTGAAGTGGAATCTCGAGAAGGATGCGGCATTATGCAAGCGTAACGAAGTCGCCGCGAAACACAATTTACATTCCACAAAATTTCGACAACTTGGAAATTTTCTCCCGACTGAATATTCATCGACCGCCTCCCCCAGCTTCGCCCCCGGAAAATTGCACCACCGTTCGACGTTTTCACGATTCCCGGGAAAACAATTGCGATCGGCTCTCCCGCATTCGAGAGGACCTTGTTTCAGCGAGACGATCGCGGGAACAATTAAACTCGCGTCGTTAATTAGCATCGGGCGGTAATTGAAAGACAATCGTTCCATAAATAAAGCTGTAATTGGACGTCTCCGGGGGAATTTCGATGGAGGGAATGGTACCTTCGAACGTCAAAAACGAGCATTGACGTTGGGGAAGAGTATTGTTCTTATTATTGGGTGTACTGTTTGGGATCGCATTGACGATTGGAATTTCGTTGAATTTCACATACATCTACAACACTTTTTGAGTGTGTCTTGAAAATCCAAGTTGGAAGTCCATGGAATTCGCCAAATTATCCAAAAGTACCTAAAATCTTCCAGTTCTCACCAAGATCTGAAGAATATAATCAACCATTACAATAGTACCATAGTTTCCGAAATTTCTCACATCATTCCATAATAGAATTTTTATGAATTTTCAGTCAATTTCAAACAATTTACAGTGCCATCAAAATTCCAATCAAACTGTCGTAGAACGAAAACTCGCAACCAAAGAAGAAACCCACCCCTATCCTCGTATTCCAGTAACAAAATCAAAAATTCACCGTACAAACGTAACTACCCCGTTCGGGCACGCGAAATGAAATAACTCGCGCCATCCCGCTGATGAAAAAATACCGCGGGGCTTTTAGCCCGCAACACCTGAGAACCTCGGGCACGTAAACCGCGGTGTTAAACATGATTTACACCCCCGGGGTAATAAGCAGCATGTTAATGATCACGCACGAATAACTGTGAAAACCACTTGGTGGTCGTGGGCTTCGCGCCTCAGAAATCATCTAGGTGAAATTACGTTGATACCTTAACGCGACGGGGTTTTCGTAATTAATGCACCGGGACACGCGAAACTCGCAATCTCGGGCGTTTGTACACAAGTTGTTTCGCTCATTGTTACGTTCGCGGCTTTGCGAATTCATATAAAAGGGAGCCAAAAGTCGCGTTCGCGAAGGCGCGCTGTTTCCCCCGAATAAAAGCTTGATCCCGCAAAATCCGGCGCCCATTATCCCGGTTTCATTACGCTCCGCGACAATTTCGCGAGCGCCCCATCAAACCTGCAATTTCGCGGTGGTTATTCGTTCTCGTCGAAACACGAGAGTCAATTATCAATATTTGTACGTGGGGAAGGAAAGAGCACTGTTCGTTTCTTACAAGTCAGATTGACCTCATCTTAAAGATATTTTTGATATCTTTTTGAAAGTCAGAAAAAAATTGAGGAACAATTCAAAACTCTACAAATCTGGAAGGTGAAACAGGGTGGAAAATGAATGCACTACCAACGTGAAAGTTTCTATAAGCAAAGTAAAAGAACATCACCGAAGCAGTAAACCATAATGTTACTCCCCGCGTATTCCCTCAATATTTACGACCCTTGATTTATCGCCAACTGACGTACTCGCCCGACCCTAACTCACCATCCATTACAACATTTATAACTTTTAATAAATAACAATTTTCACTCGCGGATGCGCAGTTTTACGCGGGAAATAAATAAACTCTCGCCCACTATTTTACGAGATCGTAAAGTCCCGGTGTAAAAGATTATACGAATTTTTTACTTTCTCGCCAGATCAGCATCTCCCCGTGCTTATTAGAGTCACACGAGGTAAAAATTGTTTGGCCGTTTTCGGTGCCGAGGAAAAAATTCAAAGCGAAATTTATTAAGGTCGCTAATATTTACACAAAATACGTCATTTGAATACTTCAGTGCCCGGAAGCTCATTTTATAGCGACCTCGGGAGTCGCGATTGTCGTCTACCGTGAAAGGAGAACGGATGCGTGAAATTTCGTAAAGCCCCGAGTTTGGACCGTTTGGGTAAAGTCGTTCCTTTTGCTACAGTGAAGAATTTTTTTCTCCCGTAAAAAGTTGGGAAATCTTGGATTTTCTCGTATAGAAAAGCAGAGCAAAACGGTCCTTTCGCATGGGGAAATAATTTTCTTCGATTCAAAGCCAGGCGACGCCATTACGACTTCATTGAATGATTATTATTGCATCGATACGTAGTCAATACGGTTGATTTTTTATATGGCTGAAGTTTTTCATGTGCGATAATGGAGAATGCACGGAAAAGTTGGAAAAATTTACTGCTAACGCTGGATATACACCGAAATTTTATAGTTTTAACTCTCATTTCGATGATCAGTAATTTTTATGTGTCATTTATCATTTGATCGAAATCGTATTGAAAATTTTAATTCTGTTTCTGTATTTTCCGCAATTAACCTTGAATTCGAAAAATTTAAGAATGGGATCCCGGCCACATATGAGTATCACATAATGTATGGAATAAACGCTGATCTAGGGAGCGTGGATTCGATATTTCTGATCACATTTTTTCCAGCGGCGACGGTTTGAGTCGAGGACGAATGGACGCAATTTCGAAACGGACGAGAGAAGCTCGTCTGACGATCGATCATATCCCAGCGTTATGTAGGGAAGAAATACAGCGGGATATGGACAAAAAATCATGATCCATTTGCTTTTGGATTTAGGACGTAAATCACGGGAATACTGCCGACGTACGCGGCGTTCGCTTCTTTGTTCTTTCACCCGCTCGCGATTGCGTTTCATTTTTGAAGCGGGTTCCCCTGAAAAATCGCGGTGGAGGTTAGGATCGTCAACGTTGCGCGGACGTTGGGAATTTAATACTCGAGTTATTTACACGCTTTGGGACGGAATTACAAAGAAAAGTGGAATCGGAATTTGTTTTGAATCTTGTGAATTTTCCTGGAGGCTGATAATTCGCGGAGGGGTCGTTTTTTCGTTGGTGGAAATTTTTTTCATCACGTTGGAAAATATTATGGATAGTTCAAGTTGACGTTGATTTTATTCAACAGTTGACTATACTTTTTCATTACATCAATGAATTCATTTTTCCTCTGTGTTTTTGAAATTTTTCCTTGATTTTTCGGACCTGACGAAATTTGAATTCTTTATCAATTTCTGATGGATTCAGATAATCACTTTTTGATTTTCCTGCAGTTAAGAAATGAATTCATTATTGAGAAGATTTAAATTTCGAGGTTCTGATCATTTTCATAATTTTTTGGAAAATTAAATCGATATGTACAGGAATTTTAGACAGTTTTTGTCTTTTCTGTCTTTCTCAAGTTCTTAATTTTCGAGAATTTTTTCCTTCATTAGGATATACAATAAAAATTTTTTTTGAATGCTTTCCTAAAAAATCTAAATAGTTCGAACCTTCCAAATCTATTCCGTAATCGCTAAATAACATCAATGAACATCAGTAATAATGAACCTCTTTATTCACTTGCCCTCCAGATCAACGAAAAGCGTCGCTCTCGCAAACCCGCATTCAACCAAAAACTCCAGGTATCAAAGCCCGCAAACGACATTGCGTGAAACGAATTAAATAGCAATTTGAATTTCCCGAGATTGCACTTAAGAAAATATTTCCACAAATTTCACTCATTTTCGTCGACCCCGTTCCGTAATGAACTAAATAGAAAACGAGAAGAGATACGATTCAAGTTTGCCCAAAGAAACTATCATCCGAGGAACGAGGACGCGAATCAGATAAATGTGAGCGAATTAATTGAGATAAAATGGCGCAACCGTTTGAAAAATGCGGGCAGTTTAATGATCCGCGAGAGCCATTACGAGGTTTTCTAATTTTACGCTGTCATTTCGATTTCCCTGGTATTTTCCGCTGACTCTATCTTGCCCAAAAACTTTTCGGCCCAAAAGTTTTGATTTCCAGGGCGGACTTTTTGTTTCTTTGGTCGTGGAAACTTGGGTAATTTATGAACTCGCGAGCCTCCCAAGTCGTTCAGAAACTGAGCGACGATTCGAGGGCAGTGGCCATTGTAATCAGTGGATGGACAGGGTGCGGTCAAGGTGGAATAAAGGTTAGGTTGAGGGAGGGCGAGCCTAATAACTCCGTCGTAACTTGTCATTCGAGCGACGGTTCGTCATTGTTAAAGATAAGTCTTACACGATTGTAGACAATGATGATGAGTTTCCGGAGGATATTGGAAGAAAAGTCTCTGAAAATTTTTATCGGAGTCATCTATATGTTTAATCATGTACAACTTCGAATAATGTTCTACTTGGATCCTTAATTTACTTTTAAATGTAATCACGAAATTTCCCAACAGGGATAGGCGATTAATCGGGGAATAAGTAGGATTCGGCTGATTATTTTACTTATTTGATCGATTATGATTATAAGGAATCTTTTTTTATCATAAATCAATCTTTTTCTGTTTTCAATATTATTAGTTTGAATTACTGGAAGATATCGATGAAGTTTAGAATTTCGGATCCAAATTTACAAGTGTTTTAACATATTTTTGAATAATTTCTGACAGTTTTTTTCCAAAAAATTTACGAAAATTTTGGCACATTTTCGGAATTTGTTATCATTTCTATGAATTTCTTACCTTTTTTTACATTATGTGATATGTAGGGATAATTCCTCGAAACCGAATGGTTTTACGTAAGTTTTAAATAAAGTTTAAAATTATTCACGTAACCAATAAATAGTCCGTAGAGAGTTAAGATGATGAATTTTGATGAGTCTAGAAGAACTACAATTCACCTCTTAAAATAAAAAATGTTTTTTTTTTCCATTTGGAGCTTAAGATTTCACTTCTGAAAATTCTAAAATTGGTTGGAATCAGCCAAATTTTCGTATTCCTTAGAAATGGTTCAATGACAATATCCCAGGATGTTTCCCAAATATTCTCCCTCACAAAAATTTCCCTTAATTTAAGGGTTCATTCACAACTTACCGGTCAACCCTCAAGTGGTAAATAACCCTCAATTCGATAAAAATTTCCGTAAGGGTAGTAAAAAACTATCTAACTTCCCAAAAATCTCTTCGCCGAATGAATACACAAACGCAAAAGCAACACTCAAATAACCCAAATTCACATCTAAGCAATATTGAAACCACAACGAACTTGTCAGAACAAAGTACTTTACCCAGACGAAAAAAATCTGTGCCGCCTAGAAATCGGCCCGAAGCCGCGTAATGGAATTGAAAAATATACAGCCGCAAGTCATCTTCGCTCCCTCGCACAATCTGACACTCCCACGACCCCGGGCAATGTTCCCCCTTAATCGAATATACATAAGGAATATTCGAGTCATGGGAAATGTTATTTCGGCGATACCAAGTTTACATAAAGCCCGCTTTCTTCTTGCAACTTACTGTAATATTCGTAATATTCATCGCAGCGCGGAAAGCTCGTCTTCGAGGACTGCGCTTATTGGGAAATATAAACGTATACAGAAGGGTCGTAATCGTTAGCGACGCTGCGAACACGTCGAAATGCTTAGTAACAGATTCGAACGTAGGGGGGTAGCTGACGATGTTGGCAAGTTGAAAAGGTACACAATCAGTTGCTGGGACCAACTTGAGTTAAAGAAACTTTCCGGATTCGTTAATTAAAATCGAGTTGAACTTCTTGACTCGATTAGTTGAAAAGAAGGCAAAAGTTCAAGCTTGCGATATCCGATGCCCTTTTTGTCGAGCTTGTCCGGTCGAGCTTTCAAGTTTCGTTTGCATTTTCATTCTCTGGAACGATTTTTTCTTCTTTTTTATTGTGTTCGGTGATAAGCAGCTATGCTTGACTTCATTGAGCCGATTATTCATAGTTTTAAAACAATTTGAAATATCTACAAGAAGTATTTGTTTTTGCAAGCTTTCAGAGCCAAACCTCGTGATTTCCATGACGATTCATTTTTCCTTCGTATTTTATTCGTCGTAAAACGCTTTTCGACACACGCAAAGCTTCATCATCGCATTGCCATTTTTCCCGAGACGAAAGCCAGCGTCGTGGAAGAGGACGTTCGCTTTTCTGAGGAGGCTAAACTGGGCCGGTTGAAACGTTGCTCTCGTCGACTCCGTCTGATATTACCGTCAGCACGTGAGTAGGAATGACGCCTCTACAAGCTTTCTATACTCCCTTTTTCCTTCTTGGGAAATGTAAATGCCACGTGAGCATGAAAATCGACGCAGGGGAGGATTTTACACCTCCAGCTGGATTCGGAATTTTTGCTAAAGTCAAGTTCCCTGAGTGTCCTATTCTTGCCTTTTGAACTCCGGATGATTTTGTGTATATACCTCAGAGAAATGAACTGCTATTTGCATCCCTTAAGAAAATTCCTCCCTACTCAAGGGTTAACCCTTAATTTTCAGGATCAACCCTCAACTTTTAAGGTTAACTCTTAAGTTGAGGAGAATTTTCGTGAGGGACGCTGCAATGATGGTACAATGATCGTTTTATGGACAGGAAAACACTTCACGAAAAATCATTACTACCTTAAAAAATCATATCTAACGTAAATATATACTACTTTACTCTCTTGTCGAGTCCTGCTTGGAAAATGTTCAAAGTCTCATTATTTCGTTGCTCGCAGCGATCGCAAGACACGATAACCCGCGGAAACAAAGCACCGAATGATACCAGAAATTGTTGAAAATCGTCGGGGGAAGAAGTAGTCACGAAATCCTGACTTTGCTTGGCAGTTGCAAGGGCCATTCAATGGCTTTTCTACGAGCATTCAAAAGGCGCTCGATAACGCAGTAATCCCCTAATGCGGCCTCAAGCTGCCGACGCCTGAAAATGGGTTTGTTGAATGTATGAAACTACGTTTCGAGCAGCCCCGCATGACTGATGCCGAGCGGCAGATAGGGAAACGCCGTTCTCAACGGGCGAAATTGAGTGAAAACGATGGTTTTTGCTGCAAACGACGTTTTTGAGGTTCTGGAAACAATCGGGATGAGGGGTCGGAAAAATCGCGAACGAAGTGATTTTAAATCAAACCCCAGAAGTGAAGCAAATAATTTGAAGGTACCTTTTTTGAGACATGAGCCTGAAAGTTAAGCACATATTTTTGTTCTTGAGAAGGAGGGGGACCCTCCCCCAACCGCCGTGTTTATGTCTTTATGACTAAAATATAAAAAATGACATCTACCTTGTCAGGAAAAGTTAGAGGCTTGTGTATGTTTTCGAAAAGTTTGTGCACTCACCTGAAACAGAAAAAGATATACGTTCATTGCATTGTTCGCTTGCATTTTTTAATTTCCAGTTTAATACGATAAAGTCCAGAATGACATTAATCTGAAAATTCACTATCCAATACTGCGTCAATTTCAAATTCAGAGGGAAAGAGCTTAGAATACAGCATAAATTACAGGCTGATATTTTTCTACTGACGACTCGTAGCCAAAAGAAAAATTTAACGGAAAAATCTCAAAAACCAAGTTGATAAAAAGTCGACCAATTAAAACCAATAAAAAAAATTTTCGTTTTCGAATAGAAAAAATATTAAACAAACAATGTCCATTTCTTTCAATCACATAAAACTTCCAACTCTTGCTTCCGAAACCCGATCAACCATTATCCGTCGAAATAACGCCAATTTCGACCAAACACCCCGAAATTGAATTTGTAGCGATCGATGTCCAGGGAAGGTTCCAGCTTGTTTCCGGGGATAAAGATCTCAAATGAGAGTTTTCCTCCCGCTTCGATTTGATGCGAGCACAATGAGGTAAAAAAGAGCCCGCTGATAATGGGCTCTTAACGGTACAACTTGTACGGCTGTAAGTACTTCCGTCCGCTTCGGTATGTCGAACACGCGCCCGACGCACTCAATGTAGGTGACGTCGTTTTTATTCCTCCCCGTCGTCTCACGTATTGGCTCCTTGTTTGGTCTCTCTCCTTACGACGCGTTACCTCGCGGCTTGATAAATGTACTCGGGCACTGAAATACGCGCTGTACATTCCCGTGTGCGCGCCACTGAATTGATAAATTCTCGGTCGAGAGGCAAGAGCTGTTACGTCGGCACGGAAAAACAGTTACGCGACCGTTTCGGAATGTTCCCTGTCGGGCTAATTTCTCCAACGAGGGTAAATGATTCTCGACTTTCATCTTCCAGATTTCGAATTCGCCTAGAAAAACTCTACTGGGACGAAGCACTGGAATGTATTTCAAAATCAACCGAAAAAGCCTGGATCTCTTCTTAAAACAACAAAATCATCACGAGGAAGAACCGGAAGAAAGATCTTCGAAAATGATAACTAAAATCGTCCCACAATGACTCCTTTACAGCAAAACGTCCCACTTCAAAAACCAGATCAAAAACGTTCTATCGCCTTTCATTCCTAGACAAGACCAGAGCTTTTTGAGTTTCTAAATCCCCCAAAAGTTATGGGTCGTAAGTTCCGCCCGAATGTGAGGGTCCCGTTGATCTCGTAACAACGCTTCTCGAAAAAGCCATAAACTCGCGGTGAAGTGTTTGTTCTGTTGATCGGTGGGCTGACACGTCAATTATGTACGTGTGGGAAAGAGAAAGAGCCTCTTCAACACTTACTCGGAGCTTTGAAACGCGGCACGATTTTCTTTCCAGAGAATCCCCTATGCAACGGGGTTAATTTATTTATTGTCCCAACTCCGAGCTGATATTAAACGAGGGGACTCGCAAAAACGCGCGCCTTGTTCTTAATTGGTCGCCAGTTTTTCATGGATCCCCGCAATTAAGCCGGAGCTCGCGATGTAATTTGAATCCCCGCGACGAGAGCGTATGTGCATCGGCAAAAAAGACGCGTCCTTTGAAAGCGACGAACTCGTTCAACCACCCTTTTGTTCCGAAATTTCGTTAATTATTTTCGAAGTTCATCTTTTATGAAGGGTTGATGTGGTTTTAGGTTTTTATTTTTCGGTGGGTGATTTTTAATAATAATTTCAGTGGAGTAGTGAAAAACATGTTTTTTGATAGCTCGTAGAAAAGTGAAAAATCATAAAAATTTCTAAAAGTTCGAAAACTGAGGATAATTCTTGGGAATCACTGACTGGAGCCGAAATTACTTGTTTTTTATTTTATGTTCTAGATTTTTCTTTTTTCATCTCACGTTTTGACTGGAAAAAAGATTCAAATAATTTTCCAATTTTCACTTTAATATGAAGCATGCATAATCATGATTTTACGAAAAAATACAAAACAAAACGCCGAACATAAAAAATGCCATGCTTCTCTCACGTTAATATTTCAAAATGATAATATCTATTCTAAACGAAAAAAAAAATCTACGTCGTCGTTCAGAACACTCTGTTGTACTGCCACGGAAAATACTCGAGAAACTACGGAATTACGAGTCGAAACGTCCCAACTGTAATATTCATGCTGATCAGTTTGAAAAGCATAAAGTCCAGAAACAATGCCATACTCTAAATTTATTCATGGCAAGGTTTGAAAAGGGGGAAGCATCGAGCAAAATTCAGAAACAATAGACTGCGCTGCATTTATTCATATCGAGTCCCAACTAGGTAAAACTCCGAGCGCTGGGCAAAGGAGCAAGCGCATACAAAAGTTCAAGCGCCAACTACAGTTTTGCTTGATGCGGTTTGTAGTAGCAGTTTTATTGTAGACATGGATAGAAAATGCATGGGAATGTGCAAATATGCGATCCATTGAAAAATTTTTGGTTTACTGAGCTTTTCAAAAATATGAATTGAATTGTATAAATTCGGGGAAATTTTACCTATGTCAGAACTCACAAATTTGTGGACATTAGGATCCAGAGTTAGCATTTCTCTACCGGAATTGGTGAATAAATAATGTCAAACACACATTCCGAACATTGAAATTTGCGAAACCCATTTTCCGATGTTCGGTGATTTCGTTGCAAAGTAAATTTTCAAATTCGAATTCCATTTCACCCAAACTTCAGAATTTACGATTGTTCTGCTTTTTAATCCCTCGAGTTTCATATTCAGTGTCCAAACTGAACAATTTGATAATTATCGAGTATTTTCAACATCGAACAATTTTACACATTCAGATTCCGAAAATTGCCAAACTTTTGGATTCTGAAATTCTAAAATTGGGGGAAGGTATAAAAACAACACACACAAAATCACGAGAATGACCTCTATGACCTCTATGACCTCTATAACTCGTGACTCTGAAACTTCAAGGAATATCATGTGATCACAAATAAACGATTCCAAAACATATCACAATTATCACAACCTCCCCATCGCACGATTAAACCCCTCAACTCCCCCGCGCATCACCGGCTCCCAATGTTCCAAATCAAAAACTGTCACGAAATTCCGCGAAATTCAATAAACTTTCGCGCGACGCTGAAAGAAATTAATGAAGCCAATGGCGTGTTGAAATCGATAGCCATCGCCGCTTACGAATCTTTTTCAATAACCGAATGACAATTATTCCGCTCGGGGTCGGAATTTAATTCCAGCGACGTCATTATAAAAGCCATTTAAGGAACGCTATCGCGGAAATGAATTGAGGGGATTGCTGGAGTGAAAATCGCATCAGTTCCGCGGCGGTGGATTAAACGCGGAGTGAATGAAAAAAAAGACGAAAGCTCGGAGCTTTGCAACGTCGATCCCTAAACACCGCACGTTTTGGGAGGGCGTCATCGTGTTCCCGGTCAACGCCGCGTTTACACGCCGGGGTGTATGGTTAATCCGGAATGATTTGTGGAAATTACCGCGCGCCCTGTTTGCCCATCAGCTCTGCGTGCAGATTCGACAGGGCAGGATTTATCGGGTTTTTGATAGGCAATCATAAAACTTATCAGTTTGAACGACGGTGGTGGTGTTGGGGCCAAGGGGTTAAACTCCAGGGAAGGTTTGGAGAGGAATAGAAATATAGAAGAAAATCTATGACGATATTAATTTTCCACTCCCGATTTGATTTCTGAATTTTATTTGCGAAATCAAAATAAAGTGATTTCCACATGTATACACATGACTCGATACCATTAATGTTAAATTTCAACGGAAATGTTGATAATTGAATTTTTTTTCAAAGTTTGGAAATTTTTCATATTTGCGGGATTTTTGATATTTTTGGAGGATTTCTTACGATGGATAAAATGTCAAAACTGTGGAAGAACAGGGAATTTTTTAGATTTTCCCAAAATTTTATGTTTTTTCCGGAAAATGTTGACACATTCGGGATTCCAGTGAAAATCAAAGAAATTTGCAATTTCTTATAACTCAGGACACGTGCGAGAATTCTCAATTCTTCAATTTCTTTCGACGTTCAAAAACTTGCGATTTTTGCAAGACTTTGGATATTTTGAAATCTCTGCATATACCTATAATTTTTTACGATTCCAAAAATGTCGAAATGTGACAAAAATTGCATGTTTTTCGATTTCTCGCAAAAATGTCTCGCATCCTAAAAATTCATCAATTTTCTCAAAAACTTCCAAAATCTCCTGTTTTTGCAAAACTGTAGCAATTACTTTCGAATTTTGCTAAGTTTAAAAAATCTGTGCCATCAGAATCTTCCATTATAAATAAATGTATACATAAATAAATCGATGAATTGAAAAAAACCCTATTTTTTCTCAACACTCAAAAATTCCTATTTTTGAATTTTCCTGCCGAACATTAATTGATGAAATATTCGCGAAAAAAACTCAAACTTCCTACTTTGTCATTTATTTTCCGAAGAAATGCCCACCAATCGACAAAAAATAAATTTTTCGTATCCAGAAGTGTCTGAATTTCCCACCAACCAAAAACTCGCATCGATCCATACGTACAAGTTTACCCGGAAAAGTGTTGGGAAACCGAGAAAAAGTCTCTCCGCAGATGAGGCCGCCTCATGAATATTCACGCGCCTCTCAATTGCAGTCTCAATTTCGTAGCCCGAAAACGCCAGACGTTCCAAGTCTTCTCAAACGCTGCATTTGCGCATGCATAAAATTTTTTTTTCTATTACATAACAATTTTAATCCTGAGTACTCTAAAAGAAGAATCATGTTTTCGGAGCGTCGGATTTCACGCGTTTGGAGCATGAGTTATCCACAGTATAACAGTAAATACAAATCGGCCAAAATTTTCAAAAGAACAAATTTCAAAATTACGAAATTTATCGAAAATTCTGATTTAAGAAACATTCAAAACTTTCATCATGCTTCAGAACCCCTACATATTACAAAATTGCAGGATGAGACCGAAATCTCAATAACTGAAAAATACGAAAGATACAAACCATAAAAAATTAAGAATCCTGCAATTATTTAAGGTCCTACACGACCTCCACTGTCGTTTTTCCTACGATAACGAGACTACGTATGCCATAATTTTTAATGTGATGAGAAATATTACGTTCCGTCAGATTCGAGAATACGAAATGAAAATCTTCCGCAGAAATGCAGGGAAATATATACGTATTTCATTCGTAAACTCTTCACGTCGCCGACGTGGAAAAAAAAATTTTACTCTGTGGTATGAAATGATACGTTTTGAAAGCAGCATAGGGGTTTTTGAAAAATCTCTTGCCTTTCTTTCCTTTTTCACAAGCATACGAATTTTTTGAGGTTTTTGAAATTTCGTAATCATCTTGTGCTTTTGAAGTACTTTGATGAGAGCGTAACGATGAAACGTTTGAATGTTCCGTTCAGAAGATTGCCACAGATTATGAACATTTTCGCATATTCTATGAAGTTTTCATCTTCTTTCATCTCACGTTTTCAATTTGATGAAGTTTACATCATGAAACCTAGGGGAATTGAAAACAGATTTCTACCTCGTTATTTTTCTCATCATGAATAAATTTATATTGTAGAAGATTTTGAGTTCTTACATTGCAAATTCTATGATCATTACTTTTGTTTTTTCGAATGTAACGAATCGTCCAAAAAATATTCACGTTAACTTTTTCTCCCTTTCACTCCAGTTTTCATTCTCAGCGGAACAAAAAATGTTTGTGAATCGCTTCAGCTGCAACGGAGAAACTTCGTCTCACGAGATTCATTCGAAGTATGTCCCCGTGTCCTCTGCGGAACCCAAGTCGAAAGTAAAAACATCACTGTACACCGGAAGAAAAATTGTTTTTATAAGTAGAAAATTTGGCGCGGTTGGAAATCAACGGGCGGAACGAAAAGGGACTCGAATCTCAAGAACTTGGGGTAAACTAGCGCCATAAATCACGAGGGAAGAGGCTGACCTGCGAAACGCATGCTTTACACGTGCGTCGCATGAAGGGCGGTAAGAGGGGGGTCGAACAAAGAGCCATTTATGGCCGAACTCGCTTCAACTATTAGCTTTACTACCATTTAACCAGACACCGTACACCCTTATCACACGAGCAATTTCACGAGCGATATTGAAAATTGAGTCCTGTTCGGAAATAGGTTATTATAATATGGGGTTAGTGTCCATTTTCGGGTCACGTTGAGAATTCTCGGGCGAAAGTAAAAAGTCACCACAGAAAATATACACGATGGTTTGATGAAATATAATAATGAAAGGCCAGTTTAATATAAATGTCATTTTTGGCAGTTTTTTGAGGTTCAATGGAACTTTTGCCCTTTTTATGAACTTTTTCGTAATTTTCGGTTACTTCTTTCGTAATTCAGTTGAATTCGGTGTCTACTTATTATAAATTTTGAGGTTTTCGAAGAAACCAAATACTGCTGATACATTCATTTATTCACGTATAAATAAATAAATATTGAAGTATGTCCTACTGAACGATATCGTTCTATAACAATGAATTCGAGTACGAACTCCTAAATTTTTCTACGAAAATCCGAGAATTATAATCTTCCAAAGAAATCCATGTATTTAAAAATGGAAATATCATGAAAATTACAATCCTGTCTGAGTTTTTACGAGGAAAAAACTTTTCAGAAAGTACGGAATCCTTCGAAGGCTTGAAAGGAAGAAATGTTGACGAGAAAAAAGAGGAAAAGCGCATCTCGCGTAAATTATTATGCATGTGAAAGCGGTAAAATTTGTCGTTCATCGCAGTTTGAGGAAATAACATGAAAATGTAAATTTCGCGTTACTTTGAGAGTCGAAAGTAGCGCAACCTGGAATTTTCCGAGCGCGTATTTGCAATAAGAAGTTGTCGCCACTTTAATTCTCTCACGTCGGAATATATTAGCGATGTAAATGGGGGAGGTTTTGAAATTCTGACATTACTCAATTACGCGATCACCGCGTAGACCGATTTTGTTTTTTTCCTTCACGGAGAAAGGATTTATCCAGGTATAAATGAATAATTTGGTAAAATACTGAATTTCGATGTTTGTTATTTCGAAATGAAAATTTCGAAATTGGAAATCGTCGGAATTCTGGAAATTTTAAGGGCTGTGGACATTTTTGGAATATTCAAAATTTTTCGGGAGGATACAGATTTCGGATATTTCGACAATTTAAAAAATTTGTACAATTATGGAAATTTTTGCAATTTTGAAAATTGTGACCATTTCAAGCATTCTGAAAATGTTGTGCATTCTGGAAATTCCAAAAATTCGAAATAATGAAGAACATTTCCAAAGTTCACAAAAACTCGTCTATATGTAAGAATTTCAAAAATTGAGATATTTTGAAACATTGTGTTATTTTAAATAGTCAATACCATAATTTCTCGAAATTTCAGAATACAGAAATTTTGAAATATCTATCCAAAATTTTTCTAGCTTCTAAGTTACAGTGTCTTACATGGCCGAGAAAAAAGGTGTCTAAAAATACCAAAAAAACCTTCACATAATCCTCGAACAACCCCTCACAAGATCGAAAAACTGATTGAAACTCCACATAACAAAAATCTCAACCCCTGCGAGATAATAACACCCGTGCTCCATTTCTCCACATCTTTGGCACTGGCATAGAACAACGATTTTCCTTCGATCTCAATCAATTCCTTACGAAGGAGTCGGCGGGTTCACGCCGAAACCGTATTTTCCGAAACCTTTTTCCCTTTTTCCAACCCCCGAACGTGGATATCGCCCGACGTACCGAGTATTACGAACGGCCAGAGGTCGAAAGGTCCACTGCATCAGTGTCGGGACGAACTCGCGTGATTTCGCAGCGAGATTGTAGCGCATCTTTTTCTCCGTCGTCCCGAGGGGACGATATCGCTAACGCTCCGGTGCAGTCTGCTCCCCGTCCCGGTCAAAGTGCTTAAATGGAAATCTTCGAAGAACCGTCGAAGCGTGAAAATGAGGTTCGTTACCCCGAGAAAAAAGCACCCATACCTTCTATCCTCCAGAAGAGGAATCGTGTAAACATTGACGTTATCAATAGGAAAAGCACAGACGATACTGGAACGTGAAATGGTCGAATTTTAAGTTCTAAAACTCACGTCTCCCCTTTTTCAAGTATTGAGAGGGAAAAATTCTCCTTATGAAAAATAAACCAACATCGATCACTAAAAAAAACGACCTTCAAAATCCAAGATCGTAATTTCCGAACACTTGCCAAAGCACGAACACAAAGATATCGCTTCTCCAACAAAATCATGTAAACATTTGCGCAATTAATGAAAAAATCGCAGGAAGAAAATCCCGATAAAAGCGCTGCAAGTAGGTTGGGTGGGGAAAGGGGGGGGGGGGCGTTGAGCTTCAGAATATTCGAGTTCATTAAAATTCAACGCGGAGTGACGATTCATTCCCCTATAAGTGGGGAATAAAGACATCCACCGCGGGAACGAGTTCTGCCTTTAACAAATTCGAATTGTCTCTCCCCATATCATCTGTTCATTTCCTCGTCGTTTTCTCTTCATTCAAAATTCTATCTCCATTTCCTTTTCGCCGGCCACGATCTCCTTGAGCTTCCCTCGGTTTTGTATGCGAGCAAACGCCCCACGTTTTCACCTCATTCATCCGTCAGTCCCGGATGGTCAACACGTGCGATGCAGTCACGTTTCTTTTTCGTTCATCTCTTCTTTCTGATCATCGGCGGCATTGAAAAAGGAGAGGGTAGAAACGACTACTTCGTGAATTTTGAAGAATGTGGAGAAATCGGATATTGCAGAATTTTCACACATTGTTTAATTTTGATGGGATAACCTCGTTTTTGAATTTGAAAAAAAGTGACTTCATAGACTTCAATTTTCGACTTTAATTTACGAATCTGAACTAAAAAGAAAATTATGACACGTTTCTTAAATTAATAGAGCCTAATTCTTTCTAAAATTCCGAGATCTATCCTGTGAACGAATTCGTTTGATGCTCTGGTCAATCCAAGACTGTTTCTAGCTGTCAGCGATATCAAAGCAGACCTGGCGAGTGTCAAAGGAAAACAAGTACACGGTGGGGAAAGGCGCAGGAATAAATAGAGAGCTCGTGCGAGCGAGCGCGGAGAGAAATGCATGGCATGCATTATGCATGCTCGTATCCCGGGGTGAGCACGCGTTATCTGGCATTAGATTCGGCGCTACGTACAAATTAGGGAGTCTAGATTTTACTGGGTTAGCGCTATCGAGTCCCCGATACGCGCCTTCGTAAGCGTTGGCCCAGCACGAACACGCGAACCTCTCGCGTCTAATTAAACGCGTTCGTCCCGATTGCCGCCGGTTTTATTCGACACTCGTGCATAATTGGTCGTTGTCACGTGTTTTACTTGTGATCAACGAATTTTACTTGTTTGCTTAATGTAACTTTGATTTTCAATTTCAGCGGGATGAAGAAGCGTAATTCACGAGAGTTTATTCCGTAGAGTGTGGAAATGTCTTTTTTTTTCATGTTTTGTAAATTCGAGTAATTTTTTTATGATTAACAGTTGTCGAAATGAAGTATTTTATTATCGTTAAGAGCGAAGTACATGAGATAAATTTATAAACCATTAAGTCATCTCCTGCACTTACAATGAGAAAAACACGCGAAGAAAGAAAAGTAGAATTTCAAGTTTTCCGGAGATATCCTTTTGCCGGGGAAAAGGGAAAAGTTTTCCGACGCCGCAGGACCCAGCAAGAGGAATTACTCGCATCTGCCCACGCTAACAATTAAACTTAAAATGATTTGTGAACCCTTTCTCGGGTAATCTCACAAACGCGATATTTTATTCATTTTTTTATTTACATTATGTTAGTGATTTATTGTAAGACGAATGGAAATGAGATTTTTTTAGTTAGAGACGACTCAAAATTGATAGAATTTTTTGGAAATTTTATACGGGTCATTTCACATCAGATTTACAACTGAAATTTTGAAATTTCCGGAAATTTTCTTTAGAGCAAAACAATCGGAACATATTTCTTTTATAATAATATTTTTTTGAGTTATGTTTCGTTGAAATTTTAAATTCGAAAAAAAATCGAAATTTTGAATAACTGATCATTCAGAAACTAATCGAGGTACGGAAGAAACCAAATGATGAAAGTTATTCAATTGTATGACCAAAAGTCTGGTCAGAGCTTCGTATAAATTAAAATATTAAAAAAACTATGTACAGGCACACTCCAAAAATTTCACACAACTTTTGTTACACATTAATTGATATTTTTATACCAAAACATTACAAAAACAGGTTCAACTTTTAAAGTAAGCTTTTTTAGTATTTTTATGAGAAGTTCATACGGTTAACGAACTTCAGTTGTGGGGAATTTTTTTTTTACCTAGATTCGTTTCTGAATAATAGATGATCGCAAATTTTCCATATTCTTTCAAATTTAAAATTTGAAGAACCATAAGACAAAAAAATATAATTAAAAACCCATTTCGATGATGTTGCTCTAAAGAATGCTAGAAAAAATTTCCATGGATATCAAAATTTTAGTTGTAAATCTGATATGAAATGACCCATACATATCGCATGATTTTTGAAAATTCAATGAAATTTGACAAACACGTCGAGATAAATGCAAAAATAATTTCCCATTTCAAAAATCAAACTACCAGCAATAATCAAAGAACAATTTAAAAAGTACCCGTGAATAAATATTACAAATTAAGAACTTTCTCGACATCTTCCATCATTATCTCAGCACATTCAACTCAGTAACAGACGAAGACACCGATAAACAACCAATTAATATTCATAACCAGTGAAATTATTATCCGCTATCAAAAAAATAAAATCGGCATCAATTTTTCCCTCCTCAAATATATCATTCCATTCGAAAACCGACCCATGTCACATTTCACTTGAATGTCAACGAAACACGAATACCGAATTCCCATGATGAGAAAATTCTAAAACGGTCCCAAGTCTTTCCCTGCCATCGATTAAGTATTAACAACCTCAAATTAAACTGACCCGGGAAAAACTAGATGAAAGAAGACACCCAGCGTCGCGTAATCTTGTGTAAAAGCAGTTTTCCTGTCCCGCGCGATGCGAAGGAGACCTAGACGCGGATAATGTGGGTTTAAGTGACGCAGGACGAAACTCATTACTCGCGGATTAAGAATCATCCCGAGCCGAGGGGAATTCTGTGTCAACCAACGAAACTCCCGAGACGAGAGCTAGGCGCGCTCTCTAAAAGCTCTACACGGCTTTGGCGCGCGGGATTTTCATTCATGAAATCCTGCGCAAGGAATCGTATAAACATAAATGGAGCCCGTTTTCTTAATACAGTGATTTAATTATCACGACGACTTAATCTCCCAAGGAACCGGAAGACTGCAAATTTCCCTGGCATTTTCTTCCCGCCTTTTCACACGCCAATTTCCGGCTGGACGATTATTTTCGAGAAGCTAGATTAAAAAGCTTTTGTTCCATTGTTAGCGGAAGTTACAGCTTTTGATGCAGGAACGATATTTCACTCGATATTGACATTTCGTGACTGTGCAAAAGGGACTGTGCATTTCGCGAAATTTCTCGTTTTGTTGATTTTTGAATGGAGAATATTGAAAGTTTATTCGAGTTGGAATTGTAAATATAGCTTGATGGAAATATTTTTGGAGTTTTCACATAAGCTGAATTTTTTTCGTTCTATTTCTTCGTTCTTCAGTTTTTTCAATCGAGAAATTTTGTTGATTACATTTTTTTTCCTACGAGTGTACGGAACAATTTGCTTTTTTTCAGTAAAAAAATGTCAACTCTCTAAACGGGAAGTTTTTCTCCCCATGTCGTACTAGAATCAGAAATCAAGTTTCTCGAGCGACTTTAGCCTCCCCCATGTATCGATCGAGTATTGTCTTTCCCGTAATCTACAGAAACGCGAATGTAACCAGCGAACGCTTTCGTATCTCCTCCCGTATGCTTCGGAATCAAAACGTTCAAGGAGATAGCGAGTCCAGACGACGGTGTGTACTACAAATAAACGTGCGCGACAGCTGACATTCATGCCCGGACCGAAAAAGCAATCGCATGAATGGCATTGGAACGCAAGGCATCTTCCGCCGATGCACGAGATTTATCGCGGCAAGACAGCGACGCAATAAAGACATCGTCGTCACACTTCGTTTCACGTGAATACGTTTGGGAAATTCAATATCGGCCCTTTGTGTTTTCCTACGGTCGTTACGGATCGATGAACTTCGGCTTGTGTATAAACTTCGCGAGATTGTGTACTCGGGAGTCCTACGTGGGGAAAGTGCTCCAACTCGAGACACTTCGGAGCATACTTATTTTGAAACGTTGTAGACAAAATTGACCAGGTTGTTCCAATTTTTCGGTGACCCTTAGGGATATTCCCCTCAAGTTGGGGGTTGATTTCAACTTGCAGGTTAACCCTCAACGTTGAGGTTTATGTCGACCACTCAACTTGAAGGTTAACCTTGAAAGTTGAGGGTTGACCCTAAGATTTGGAAATTTTTACGAATCAAGGTGGATTTTCAAGTTGTCATTTCTCGGAGTATTGAAGTTTCGGAAGTTTTGTGATTTCGGAAGTTCTAGAATTTCGAGCTTTTAAAAAATTATGCATAATTTTGATGATTTGGAAGCTTTAAAAATTTTGGGGTTTTTGGAATTTTTGGAATTTAGAGGATTTTGAGAACTTTGAAGAATTACGAAATTTAGTCTAGAAGATTTTAAATGATTGAAATTTTATAATTTGGAAGTTCTAACGAATTTGGGTCATTCCTGAAGTTTGGGAGCATTTTTCAATTTTAAAGTTGTGAAGTATGAAAATTTTAGAATTTTCGGAACTTTTCAAGCTTTGAAAATTTTTTAAAATTTAAGTCCCACGAATGTCTTATGACTTTGAAGTTCCAAATGAATTGGAAATTCTAAAGTCATAAGTTTTCAGAATTTTGGATTTTCTCAAATTTCGAAGCTCAATAGTTACACAAATTTTCTGATGTTCAGAATTTTGAATTTTCGAAAAATTTGCGTGCTTATCGAAATCTTGCTATATTCCGAAATTTTGAAATTTTGAAGGTTTCGAATCCTGCAGTTTCTGGAAATTTCAAAAAATTCAGGAGTTTCTAGCAATTTTAAAGTTTAATAATTGTCAACTTACGGGGTCTCAAAATTTTTGAATAATTTCGGAACTTTAAATCTTAAAGAATCTGAAAATTCCGAAATTTCTGGTCTTACGACATTTTGGGAATTTTCAAAGTTCTGTAGTTTTAGAGTATTTCAAGGGTTAACCCTTAACTTTCAGGGTTATCTTGAGCCCATAAATTGAGGGTTGACCCTTAAGTTGAGGGGTATTTCAGTAAGAAAAAAATCCGCGAGATTTTCATGTCTGATACAATTTTTATAAAAAAATATGACGTTTTCTCATGTTTGAAACAAGATTTACCACGGTAGGTCAACCCTAATTTCTCATCCACACACTTCCCGATCCGCAGATCATAATCGCGACCTCGACTCTGGCCAATCGCCAAAACATGTATCTATCACCTCGTAAGCTTCCCCATATCCACTCAAGATCAACTCGAGACCAGCTTTAACTCACGGAGCCTTATCTTGAGCGGTATTTTGGTAGTGACAAATTCAACGATATCGCGGGATCCACTACTCGCGAATTCGAGAATGGGAAGAAAACGCGAGGGAAAGATTGGGTTTTGTGATTTCTCAACTCGCAGCAACAGGCGCACCCTCATTAAGGTTCGTTATTTCGTTTGAGTTGTAAGCTTCTTGCACTGCGTTTTTCCGTTTCCGCGCCCGCATGCTTCTCCGCGCAACTCGGCGAAACAGTAGAGCCCCGGAAGTCGAAGATAACTAGATGAGGGCGGGAGCGAAGACCTCGTGATTTCGATTAAGATTATACTCAGCCAATAAGTGTAACCATTAATAACTTACATCGTGGAATAGTTTATTCGAGTTTTCAATTGGAACATTTGGGAGCACCTCGTAGATATAGATTATAGAGAAAGATAGACTTTTTTGGGGTGAAACTCCTTAGGAGACATTCAAGTATTGAGGAATGCTTTTTTTGTTCTTCTTGGACATTTTTATTCGAAATTCCAAGTAATAAAATTCTTATAGTTCAAAAACTATTATTTTGGTTCAAATTCTTCACTTTGCGAACTTCGTAGTTCAAATATGATAAATCCGAAAAATCTAAACTTTTGAGGTCTGAAAAACGAGTGGAAAAAAGTGTACACGAATGAAAAAATCGGTCACTTTTCGCACGAAATACCGTAAATTTTTGGAGAATTATAGAAGAATAAAAATTATATCGTAAGTCTCCAACTATTCCAAAAATGTTCCCCAACTTCAATAAAGTCTGGAAACGATCATATACGTGGAAAAAGGTCACCGTGTCATTGTTAGAACGGGAAATACCACTCGATGAAAAACGTCATCCCCCAAAAAAACCCATTTCGATACTCATATCATCCACCCAACGAACAAAGATTTCGATAACAAAAATCTGACTCCTTATTCCGCTCAGCGACTTTCCAAATCGCGAAAAACGAGCAAATTATTCTCGAGCATTCCGTACAAATGTCGCAAGCAAACCGTGAAATCAACTCGATTGTTTGCAGTTACCTTTTTCAATATTTCACGGTAAAACGGATCTTTTAAGGGTTACTCTCTACATATGCTCTCTGAATTTTTATGAAAATTCACCCACCCCCAGAAATCTCCAGCGAAGAACTGGCGAAGAAAGTTGTCAAAAAAAAAAAAAAAAAGGAAATACCGTTCCAAGTAAAAACTTGGCGATATACCGAGACCGCGAGGATATTAGAGAATCGCCAACGATCCGTTTAATTATGCATGCGAGGCATCGGTTCACGAAACTTTTTATATAAAACACGCGTACGCGAAATCTCGACGCTTGCCAATGAGAAATTGAAGAGTTTTCTCATTCTCGATATTTTAAGGCCGGAGGTGAATTCCGTGGATTCGCGAGTAATGAGAAAATTTAAGTTACAAAGTTGTAACGAGCACCGGGTAAATTCTTTTATTTTTTCTCATTTGCAGTAGAAACTGCAGGAATTACAAGGAAAATTCCAAGTTGCGTTGTAAAAAGAGAGAGCAGGAGGAAGAATAAGAGTAGAGCTTTTTGTAACAAAGGTTAATTTTGCGGAGTTGGGGGTACTTTAACAGTGTTTTGAGAAAATTGGGTTACATGTTGTGGAGCATGTTTTTCTGCGTTTTTCGACCTATATGAGAAATTATAGATTGTTTGGGGATGTTTCGTAAAATACAATCGAGGTTAACTTTGTTTACGAACTTTTCGTTTCAATTTTCTTCAATATTTAGAGACTCGCTGTGAATTTAGAATATCCGATTCGAAGTTTCTTTAATTTTGCGTAAGAACGTTAAACTTGGAAACTAAATGGTTCAATTAAAACATTCACGTATCAACTTCAACATTTTGAATTTCACAATCAATAATTTGCAAGTTCCCTAATAATAGTATTTACGTTTTTTAATTTGGTTTCAAATTTGTTGCATAGTTCCACTGTATTTTCAAATACTTGTACCTTCAGTCAGTACCTATAATTGTAGAACTGGAACTTTAAAATCTTCAAATTGCAAGTTGATATTCAAAAATTCTTTAATCCTGATCATAGAGAAATTTTAAATTCTAATTTTTGGTCAGAAAATTTGCATATCGACCTGTATCCATCAGGCAAAATTCTGCCACCGTTTCTTTTCTCCCATTTTCAAATTTCTAGAAACGAATTGATTTTTTTTTACCTTAAATTTTCGTTTTCGTATTTTTCAAGTTGTCAAGTTGTAAATTTCAATGCTATTAAAAACTCGAAGGCATCCATCATTAAGGTTCTCATCAAAATCAATAATGATGATTCGTCATTTATCATGAAATAAAAGATAGGATTCAATAATTTCACGTAAAATATTCCGCTTAAAAAATTTTCATCGGCTCCAGCGTAATTGCTCCATCCGCTGGCGCTATTAGAAAAGCCCCATTCGGCCGCTCAATTATGCATACAATGCATTTGTGTACTCGCATGCGCTCGCGAATAAACGGCCAAAATCGTCTTTGCCAAAAACGGCCCGGAATATGCATATTGATGCATTTCTGGTTGACTTGCAACGCCCGGGATATATCGCGCCGCCCGAAAACGGTGACGCTCCCCCAACTGCGTTTATTTTTCTCAAAATTTATTGCCACGAAATATTATTTATACCGTTGGATTAAACATTCTCGTACTTTCCTGATAAATTTCGATGTTGATTTTTATCGATTTCATAAATCACAGCCGAGCGTTTCGTGCCCCGGCCAAGTTTTATTGAGCTGTAACTCGGTGAACTTGAAATCGTAAAAACTTTCGACGTGGGTTATGGAATAAGCGGAATACACATTTCCGCTTTCTTTCACCCTCCAGAACACGAAGGTAAAAATATTGGGTTTACAGAATTTTTTGTGTGCTGGAAGTGAAAATCGGAAGATTGCACAGGGTAAATACGGGTTTTTTTGGGCGACGCCCTCGATTTATTGCAGATAATGAATCATCCTTGCACTCCGTGAAAAAAGCTCTACTTGCACGCGCGAGTGCTGCCAAGTTCCATCGATGGCTCGGAACTTCCAGGCTTTTTCGCTTGTTCGGAACTTATCGAGTATCATGCTCGTGGGATGATTTCGCGTATGTAAATTGGAGAGCTCTTCGACCTCAGGTTTCAATGTTTGAAAATTATCGCGGAGGAAAAGTACAATTCCAGGGTCTTGTGATTCTCGGATTTCAATGAACTTTGATGGGATCTTGGGATGATTGCGTAGAACGTATGGTTACTTTGTGGTTATGGAAAGTTGAGACGATAATTTTTTTGTTTGTGCTTGAGGCACTGAGTAAGATAGAAATGAATGAAAATTGGATTGTCTAAGTTTGATGATTTCTTAGAAATACACCAGAAATATAAAAATTGTATTTCGAACTTACTGAAACTTTGTAATTTTTCGAAATTACAGAATGCTGGAAAGTTTCGATACTTTGAAAATTTCGAAAATTCGCAACTTCTATAGTCAAAAACTTCAAAATCGTGACATTCTAAAATGATCGAAATTTCTACACTCTAGAACATGTAAATACGTAGAAACTTCGAAAATCACGAAATTTCCAAAACTTTTAAAATGTCAAAACCTAATAATCTGTAATCTCCGAAATTCTTGAAAACTTCAGAATTGTACATTCTCAAAAACTTCGGAATTCGAATATTTTTAAAATTCCTAAAACTTTCAAAAATTAAGAACTTTATAATTCCTCAAAAATTCGAAGTTCCGGAATCTCTAAAGCTTCGAAATTTCCAAAACCTCTAAATTTGTAAACTTTACGACTTTGGAACTTCAAAATTCAAAAGTTTAGAAATTTATAGATTTGTAAGTACGTAAATCCACAAAAATTCCGAAATTTCCATACCTTCGAAAATGTCAAAACTCAATCATTTTCAATCTGAAAAGTTTCAAACTACCGTAAACCAATATTTTCAGGAGTTCCTATATTTTTGAAACTTCAAAATTTCAATATATTATTCATAACAACATTTTCTTGAGGGGCCCCGTCTAAAATATTCTTCCCGGGCCCCGAAATACCAAGGGACAGCCCTGGTTATACACACACGGAGACGAATCGGTGACAGTTGTTCAGAAATTCATTGAAGCTTATTATAATTTTCAAGAGATTCTAATTGGAAGGTTTTTTAACACGTTTTGCGAATATTTATAAAATCATCAAGTATTATCGTGAATTCAAATATTCCAATGAAAATGAATTAAAAATTTTAAATAAAAAACAGTTTTGAATTATTCTCGGTAATTTTCAAGAATTTCTCGAAATTTCCAAACGTCGAAAAACGATTCGGAAATTCTTCAAATATTCACAAATGTTCAAAACTTGATGTACTTTCAATTCTTGCTTGATAATACATGATCAATGACAATAATCTTCGATACTACCATTCTCGGTTAAAAGTTTTTTTCTCCATGTAAATTAAAAACTCTACCCTTCCAATTCCGAATATTTTCAGTTGAGCAAGGCACATTCCCGATAGATATATGAGTCAATGACTCAGGGATTAAATCCACCACGATTATTATCGAAGGGTAATAATGACGAGTGACGCTAGCGCGTTAAAGCACACGCCCTGGCGCTTTGCGCAAACGTAAGTGGACAGCGGGAAAGAAATAGTTGCTCTCGTAAATTTTCGAGCATCGCGCGCTTTGGCTCCCTGAAAAGGCACTTTATCGACGGTAAGAATCGGGAGAATCGTAAATTCTTATTATAATTGGTGCGTTCGAAAAGAGGAAATTGCAATGCGGAGCGTTGCTGCCCCCGAGTGCGAAGTTTGAAAACTTGGCACTCCCCCGTAAATTGCCAGTGAATTACGGGAACGAGCTCTGACGGTTCGTTTGAACTTGGACAAAAAAGCGGATTAAAAGGTGGCGAAAAGGGGGAAAAAAGTAAACGATCGCGACGGGCGTCCCCGTTTACGCGGAGGCTCATCGGGAGATTAATGTATGGGTTGGATTACGAGGCGTCAACAACATTTCAAGAGCTTCGTGTCGGACAATATTCGGTGTCGCGGTTTTTTTTGAGTGACAATGAAAAAAATGGAATTTTTCACGGAGATTGAAATGGATCCTTCGAAAATGGACACATCCTATGATACACAGATTTTTTTCATATGAGATCGAAAAAAAAACGTCAAGTGTCTTAGGATAGTTTGAAACCCATTTATTTTGCTGCTTAACAGCATCAATAAAAAATAAAATATAAAAACTCAAACCCCTATTCCCGCTTCGTCTAACGAGAAAAAATTAATTCTGATGAAATTACAGTCACGGACTGCCCGGATATGAAAGCGTCGTTAATCGTTAATAACCCTCCGCGATCGGAGCTTTTTACCCGTCATTCAACGTCATCCGAAATTCTTGTTTCATTAATAACTCGGGCTGCAGTGGAATCAATAAGGTCGTTGATTTAATTCGAGTTTGATTGACTGACGAGTGGGAAATCTCGCCATCTCCCGCACTATTTTTGCTCCCTGGCCCGGCGTGGGTTCACGGACGAATTTTTTCCATTGCCCCGAACGTAAAAACTTGCGATCCGGGCGCGATATGAATTTTTTTCATCGCCGAATCAAACGCGCCCTGCGGTTGACGTACGCCATTAAACCTTATTGTTCGGACGAAAAATCGATTAAGTAAGAATAGGTCTGGATATAATGGACTGATTCTGTGCCGGAAAATCCAGCGAGGTCGACAATCAGTTTGTTAGTCGGGTTTTGTTGGTTCGCTTCGATCAATTTGTTACAGAATTCAAGATACCATTGAAAATGACGTGAAGTATACACATTTTTTCTGTAACTAAATTTTGAATTTCAAATTGGATTGGGAAATCATCAATTTTTCAAATTTTACTTTAAATAAAGATTCTTAATTGAAAAATGTTCGATTCATTTTTCTGAGATAAAATGAAAATTTTCCGATTGTTTGAGCACTTCTAAGCTATTTGAATTCTAATTAATAAAGATAATCAATCAAATTTCTATCGTTTCATCTCGAATATTATGAAGTGAAGTATTCGAACAATCAGCTACTTTTCAGCTACAAAAAAAATTGTGTATGAAAAAATTGCCACAATGTTTCCACAAAATTTGTATTTTTAACTTTTTCCGTTCCAAAATTGCATCGAGTATCTGAATGAACTCCGCGAAATATTCGCCGAGACAATTCAATGCAAAATTTCAATTTGCCAAACGTCAGCGGAACGATTTTCCACGTAGCGATTGCCTCTCGAGTTTTGTATATATTCCGAAATCAAATCTCGGGAAAAATCGTTGTCAATTTCGAAAGACGCTTTTCGCAGCGACGTTCTGGCGAACGTCGAGAGTCTCTCGAAATCTGGTTGTTAAATCGCGGTCCGCGCGAGGCGACGCTAATTGAGTGAATTGCATCGGACCGTCTTAATTGATCAATTATTTCAGTTTATGTTGCCCGTCATTATCATTTTTCAGCGCACTCGGAACCGAATTAAGGGGTTGTCCACGTTACGTGATCAATTGGGGGAAGTCAATTGGGGGAAGTCAAGTCAAGTTTTTAATTACGGGGTGACGCAAGTAGAATTTTTTTATTAGATTGAAAAATTGCTTGATGAAGACATTTCTGTGATCATTCATAACATTCCTCATTTTCGTTATTTCTCGTATCATTTCGGATATAATTTTTATTATTCTTTGGTTCCAATTTTGGATGAGTCAAGATGAAAATGAGACTAAAAAAATGCTCACAAAAACTCCTTTACAGCGAATGAGTCGAATTTCATTGTTTAATAGTAGATTTTCACATATTTATTAAGTATACATTCCACGGAAATCAAGTTCTTCTCTTTTTTTAGACTATCACAAAATTAACTGATAATTTGATAATTTTGTAGGGTCTCCGAGGACTACAATGATTCTAGTAATGACGTGTACTCGTTGAATTCGTCAATTTCGTGTTTCAAGGTTGTACCTTACGTCGTAGAAAAATAATTATCCCTCGAAAGAGCAGCGAATGGAGCTGCTCAGACCGACTAATTCGACTAATCCGTATATGAACAATACGAGAGATTATATTGAAGAATAATTACTCCTCGTCTCGGCTACCGAGATACTCGAGTGTCGACGAGTGAGTAATTTTTTCATTTTCGTTGGTGTAATTCCTCTGAATGATTGTTGCGTTCCCGGAATGTTCATAAACTGGATTCAATATTCATATTTCTCGTTTATTGACGTATATTTCAATAGTGCGATTAATTAATAAAATTTTTCGTGCGTGCATCAAATGTCACTAATTATGATGAGTAGAGCTCGTCTGATTTCTGGAAACATATGAAAAACTCCATGCATTTATGGAATAATGGAAAAATGATTGAAAAATGTCATATTTTTGATGAATGTGAACATGATCTGAAAGTGAGGAAATTCTAAATTATTTCAAAACTGTCAGGTTTTCAAAATGACTGGGATTTTGATCATTTGAGTATTAATAAAACACTAACCCAACCTAACCCCAACAGTCGTGAAATCATTTCGACTGTTTCGATCATTTTTTCGAACAATTTCGTAATCCTTATCAATTCCACGTTCTACAAGTTTCGGACAACCCCATATTTTCACAATTTTAAAAGCAAAAACGCTCTATAATATTTCCCCTCGAACCAAGTTTATCATTACACAATTAAGTGTCCTCTGGAGGAGCACAAAAACGCCACCCAGCAACTAAGAAACGTTCGGGAACGCTGGGGAAACTTGTATCCCAGCAGGAATTACGAGAAGTAGTAATTTTCAATTACACGCCGCACGGTGCCTTTCATAAGGCGAAGCAATAAAGTCTACAACGAGCGTTATCCGTTATCATCTTAATCTTCGGGTCCGACGCGATGACGGAAAATGTCGTATTTCCGTTCAAGATATAATCCATCCTCGCTTCGATCCCGAGAGCTGACATGCCGTTAATCATAACTAACAGAATATTCTGACATAAGCTACTTTGGCGGCGTATAAATTTGCATTCACGTTCCGGGAAACGCGAGCGTTGATTCAACAACGAATCCATCACTGATCAATCGTACTTTGCACATGATTTGTACAGTGAAACAATTAGATGGAATTTTCGAACCTGCGTGATATTCTTTTGTTATAATTGAGGCAATTTTTACGATGGCAGGCGCATGGACAAGGTGCAGGAGTTGGACCCGAAATATGAGAAAAATTATTTTTTTCAATGGGGATAGAATTTCGTAAAACTTCGAAATTGGGGGTGAGTTTCATAACCTTTCATGGAGTTATTTGTTACGGAATTATGACGTGGTACATATATTAGTGTCTGATATTTAGAACTCATCAAATTTCAAGATCTGCCAACTTTTGGATATTCTTTTTTTTTTAATTTTGATTCGGTATAATATTTCTTAATCATAATCTAAAAGAAATATATTAAAGACAGACAAAAAATTGAAGGTCTCAAGAGATCGAAAGAATTTCAATCCAAGTTGACCACAAATTTTCCGTAATTCTCTAAAATTTCTACAATTCAAAAAGTAATTCATATTTTCGGCTTTATCTCAATTTTCCTGACTAACTTTGCCAAAAATATAGCCCAATGTTGCGAATCCCTGATCAAAATATACAAGTCAGCTAATTTGCTTGTCCAATCCCAAAACGGCAGTTTTCGGATTTAACCCCCTCATCAACTTATTTTCCGCCCAATATTACCGTACTAATATAATAGATAGTCACACAAAGTCAGTGCGATTCCATAGACAGCACGAGTTGCTGCGATTTTCACTCGTCCCAAGAGACTTTTCTTCTCAAACCCCTCCACTTTTTATAATTAAATTTCATACTCAGTCGTGATAATGAGCACGAAATGAAAAAGAAGATGCAATTCATCATGCCGCTCTGCTCGGGTGAATGGATGTTTCGTTGCCGAGTAATTCATGGGCTTTATGATAATTAATATAAACAACTACTTTGAGAAGTTTTCTTTGTGCGAAATTTTGCGTGCGATGAAAAAGTTGGTTCCAGAGAAAATGTGATGGGTTGCTAATAAAGAACGCCTGTTCTTAATATAAAACATCGCCAGCGTTTTCTTCTTCAAAGGAAAATAATATTTCGTTTTCGCTTATTGTTTTATCTAATGTTCTATTATGTATATTCATACAGCGTTTCTTGAAAGCTTTGAAATTCGATTTTTATTTAGTATATCAGTAATTATTGGGAAAGGTGTTATTCTATCAATAATTGTGAAGGTTCGAGAATGAAGTTTGAAGTAAATTCGTTTCAACATATTGGCGATGTTGCGGTTACGGAAATCGAGGAAAACTTTGTGTTGATTTCAGTTCAGCTCCCTTTGTTGTGGCCGCGACAACGTTAACATGGAAACTTGGGTTGTTTGAGCATTTTTGTTTCAAGATCGAGCAGAATTTAGTTTCTGCGAAATGAGTTTCCAATTTTTTTCTGAAGAATGTTATCGATCGTAATACGTTGAATGAAATAATTGATTGTGTTTTGGAGTGTACTGACTTTTTTTTTTACTTGCTGCAAAATTTTGCTTTTGAATTTCCGAACAGAAAATAAGACGAAATTCTGATATTTTTTTGAATTTTCGAATGATACTATTATATATTTATATAAATATAAATTATGCTAAATTCAATTCATTCAACTACTTTCAATTTTTCAAAAATATCCATCAATTTGAAAACAAATTTAAAAACCTCAATATTCACGAAAATCTTGACAAATTATAAGAAATTTGGGCAATTTTCACGAATTTTGCTGATAAACAAAAATTTGAACATTTGACAATGTTAAAATTTAGAATATGAATAATTTTTTTTAATGTGAGACTGCTAATTTGTAATCTTCGCAGAATTGACGAATTTCGAGATTTTTACTGAAATCTCGACTTTTCATCAATTTTTTAGTTTCTTCGAATTCCGAATTTCAGAAAATTGAAAACCTCACTGTATCCCAAAAGTTTATAACCTTGAAATATTCACATAGGTTTGAAGTTCTTTCGAATTTGAAAAAATTCAAAATTTTTACAGATTTCGTGGAATTTACTAATCTTCGAAAAAATACAGCAATATTTCGAAATGCGTAAACTTCGAAAGTCATGAAAAATTAAGAGTTTTCTAAAGTTCCTCAATTTCGAGAAAAATTTTGATACTGGAAAATTTTTAGAATTACTCGTTCTATAAATTAAAACATCTCTCACATAGTTGGAGTGCAAAAATTATCGAACCCAAATTCAAAAATTCACAGTATTGTATTTAAGGTGACTCGAAATTTTACTTTCAAGAAAATATGATAATCCATACACCATGACTTTTCTGTAATTATTATCATTTCTTTCTAGTATTTCCCATCCCAACGTTTCCACACCCTCAAAAAACCTCTTAATTCCTTTAACCGCAGTATTATGCAACGCGTTCTACTAAATAAGAACTCCCAACTCAAAGTAGCTCGCCGGGGGCAAGAGGAGGGGGGTGGGAGGGGGGCAAAAAACTAAAGAGCGCCTCAAAAATGCAAGACAAGTCCAAAATTACGAACCAAGATTATCCGCCCATGCGAGGCCGAGGGTCGAGAGGACGAGAGCGCCGACGAGCAGCATGATGCCTGATAAGGTTCCTCTAAGTTATCAGTCCGCGAATGACTCCCCGCGACGCATCCTCGTTCCACACACTCACGTAAAATTCACCACATCCAACCAATTTTTTCCCCCGATATTTGCAACAATTGTATCCAATCTACAAAAATTTTCACCGAACTATTCGTCAGTGCATTATCGGTCTCATCGCGGTTGTTCACTTCGGTTTCGAACCACGCGAAACAATGGGGAAATTTCCCGACGACAACTTTTGGCCACGTCGGACTTTTTTGGGGAAAACACGGGCGCGGGTTCAATTAGCGGCCGAGGGTGGTTCTGTCGCGTTCGACGTCGATTGCGCAGAGAGTACACATGCTCCCGGAACGACTGTTCGCGCGCGACTGAGGGCGAGATTTGAAACCTGCCGAGCCGTGACGTCACGCCCGCACGCACCCGCGCACCCCGGCCGATCGGATGCGGTTTCCTTCGGGGCTGGGCGCGAAATTTCGGGACGTAAAATTTTGTTTTCATCACTTTGACAACAGAATTGGTACTTGAAACGGTTTTTTGAATTTTCTCGGTGGGGAATTATGATAGTAGTGTGTCTCGATCGTCAATTTTGGCAATGCAGATTTTTCAATTCGCCTTAAACAAAAAATTGCTTCAATTAAAATTTTTGTATTTATTCATATAATTATTTCTACATTCCGAATTTTTTGAATGTCAAAGTTGGGAAATTATTATTTATGGGACTCTTCGATTTTTGAATCTCCAAATGTGTCAATTGGCATAATCGAATATAAGTTTCGAAGTTTATAAATTTGGAGATTTTAAGATATGTCGGACATTCAAAGTTGATTTTTTTAAATTCAGTTATGAAGAAATTCAATTCTTATTTCTGAAGATTTTAAACTGTTAAGAATTCCGGGATTTCAATTTCCAAATTTTCAATTGTATACATTCAAATTTGCATCTTCAGATTTTGCGATACATGTTCTTAAGTTGAAAAAATTTGGAGCTTTTCTTTACTGAACGCATCATTCTGAGAAGTATTTTGAAGTTGACTCAATTTTAAGCAAATTGATTAAACTGCGCCCGATTCAGATTCTATATCATCTGTTATGGTCAAAATTTAATAATTGCACAGATTTTGCCGAATTTTATTTTTCGGCTACTGGAAAATTTTCGAATTTTCAATCATTTTCGAAATACTTAAAAAATCGAAGATAATCAACGCAAGCTTATAAGAGATGAATATTCTGAGGACTCTCGAAAATTACGAAATTATGTTGAATTCTTCAATTCGTTGTTATGTTCGTAAAATTTTTATTATTTTCAAATTATCGGTATATTGTATATTTACCTTGCATTTCCAGGCGATAGCGAGACTCGTGGGAAAAATAGAACATTTTCCGAAATTCTTTGAGTTTTTCGAATAATTCTCGATATTTACAAAAATTTACAACAGTTAATACATATCAACGAAACCTTAACCTTAATAAACTACTTATAACTTTCAATCTCTTCTTTCCCGTAAATTGCACTCATTCTCGAACAAAACTGTACAGTTCAACATTAAGAAAAAATCACACTGTATTCATAAATCCTATTACGTCAAAAAAATGAAGACATGTCAAATCTGCGATACTATCGAAAAAATTCATAACAAAAATAACAACCCAAAATCACGCATTGCAAAATTCTGTGCTATTCATCAAAATGTGGAGAATGGTGATATACGGGCCACATTTCATGGAACCGCTTTGACAGAGTTGCCGGGGATTCTCAGTTTCCGTACGTTACGGTGTCGAAAATTTATAAGAAAAGCGGAAAACTCGGGAGGACGTAAATCATAAAAACTGCGTTTTGGTGTTAGGCACGTCGCGCAATTTGAGCGTCGACAATATATGGCCCTCGCCGAAGCGAGCCATCTACAAGTTCTTGAAAAATGTAAAAGTGAAATTGCGCCATATTTTCGTAAGGAAATCAGTACGGAAAAAGAATTTCACTGTATTTTGCTGAGGAATTGCACGAGTTCGACTCGTCCATTAAACAAAAATGTTAAATAATCATAATTTGTGTTGTAGCCCTGAAGGGAGTTCCCCTCAACTTAAGGGTTATTTCGACCACTGAGCTTGAAGGTTAACCCTCAACTTTCAGGGTTGACCTCCAATTTTTGGGGTCAACCCTTGAGTTGAGGGGAATTTCAGTAACGGAGTTTTATACCAAGTACCTAATCTCGGACATTATCCTGAGAGAGGAACTACAGTTCATACAACTCTTGTAAACCACTTCTGAATACATTTATTTCCAAAACTTAAAGTCCTTCATTTTCAAGGTATCTATAGTCATGAAACATCCAAAGATTATCATTGTCCTGTTTTTTGTTCTTGTTCCTCACACACACTTTGTGTTTTGAAGACATGCATTCGTGAAACTATCACTCAATATTCATACTGCGTATCCCAACGTGACCGTAACCCATGCGCACTCTTTCTAAAAGCACGTTTCTTCTCGCGATTTGCGGATATGAAATTATTCAGCGTGGCGTTAAAGAAAGATGTTGATTAATAGGTTCCTTAATCGGAGAGGATATCCAGTATTCACGAACGAAGTTATAAGATATCCATCAAGTTTCACGAAATGTGTGGACCGTGTTCGTTTAACTGGAAATTATACAATGTGTAAGCTCGGATGCCCCTTTGATGAATATCGTATGTCAAACAGCCTCTAACCTCTAATCATCTTTTTATGGGTATCGGGTTACATAGACATTAGGAATTCACTTCGAATCGAACTCCTTCTCGAATTCAGGGCGAATAAATTGAAGATGTCAAAATTACATTGTCTTCACGGTCGAACATTTTTTCTTTCAAAATTGCACATTCTAGTAGCACTTAAATTTACGAGATTTCCAGACAATTTTCCTAGTTATGTTGTTTTTCATAAAACATTTGGAATATCGATGAGTTTTATTTTGAAATTCCATTGTTAAAGTAATTACTTTTATCAAACTTTTATAAAATGTCCGATTTTTCTGAAGTCATTTTGTAAGAAGTGTATAAAACTTTTTTTCATTAATATCTGAGGTTCACACAAAAGAATTTTCATTCAAATTTTATGAAACCACTTTCTAAAAAAATTTCACATCTTAAAATTTCATTACAGTTCCATAAAATCAACCTTAGCGAATTTCAATTTTTTCAGGAAACCATACAATAATTTCATAAGGTTTTTTATAAAAACCAGAATCTTTGAAAAACCTCACGTTCGTTGCACAATTATTGTCATTGTAGCGGAATGTACTACCAAAACGAAAAATATTAATTTTTTGAAAATTGATTTCCAAGTTCCCACAACCACTTTGCATAAGGGATGATCAACCTAATTCAAAAAAAACACAAAAAAATACTGCATAAACTCTTAACGTTTTCGAGGTTTGAAAAAGGTGCATAAAGTTCGTCTACAAAATTGTCGGTGCTGATCGAACATACTTTCATTCAAGAATTTCTCACTGCTGAATTCAACGAAATTAGCAATAAAAAAGCGCTCGCTGCAAAAATCAGAAACTCGAGGAATCATTTCCTTTTCATTGATCGATGAAATTTTAAAGCGTCAAAAGGTTATTCAATTAACCGATTCTTCACAGTTTGAATGTGCCCTTCGGATACGCGTGAAATCGTTAATGGAAATGAAGTTTCCAGACGGAAATAATACATTTCGTACCTAGTGGAAGAAATATTTTTCAGCGAATGTGAGGTTTCTGTTTCTAAAACAAGCTGGAGGCGAGTTTTGAAAAGCTATTCTGCCAACGTGAAGAAAGTTCGCTACACGTGGAATAATAATAAATCTTCAACCCATGTAAAAATGCAAGTCGTCGTTATTTTTCCACTAGTTGTGAAATACACTATTCAATTTCAAGAGATAGAATCTGAAAGATTCAAAGTACTGAGTAAATAAGCGGCGATATAAGAAATCAAGCACGCATTATTTTCTCAACAGAAAACGTGATTAATTTTCCATTGCGTTTCAAATTTCATCATAAGGAAGGAATTATCACTCAGTTTTAAAAAATTGTTCACGTCATGATGAATGAATAAAGTATAAGGTGAACTGCCAGTCAGTTGAATGGTCGAAAGTTGCGCAAACTCGCTCCTATTTACTTTCGTCAACTGATTCGTGGACAACCTTTTGTACGTATCATTTATTCAGATGATGTTTGCTTTTCGCCACAGCATAAAGCATTCGTGACCTATTTTTCGTGGATAAATACCAAAGTAGAAAAATGAATTTTTCTCTGTTATTGGAAATGATGATGTTTATTACTAGACTGATCAGCATAGTTTTTATAGATGTAATAAAGTCTCAAGAATTTCGCAGTTTTGGACAATTTATTCAAAAGTTTAATATCAAATCTTTAGAAAACGTGTCTTCAAAGTAATGATAAACAAATCAGAGATTTTTTTAACTTGACAAAATTGGTTAAATTTTGGATGATTACCCAGTTTTGATAATTCTCTCAAAATCGTAATGATCGTTTAGTCACTGGGTTTTGAAAAAATATCAAACATCGACATTATTAGAAAATCCAAAAATTTCTCAACTTGACAATATTTCTCGAATTTGAGATAATTTTCTAGTTTTGGCGATTCTCCTTAAATCTTGATAACCATTCATAGTCACTAGATTTTTAAAAGATATGAAATACTAACATTGTAAGAAAATCTGAGAATTTTTGAACTTGACAAAGTTTGTAGAACTTCGGAAAAATTTTTATCACTAAAATTATAACTCCTTCATAATTTTTAAACTTAGACAAAAATGTCAGAAATGTGAGAAAGTATTGGAATAATAGAGCTATAAGAGCATAATTCATGCTATCCTGAAAAATCATTGATGTGGTTAAAGATCAACTGTCAGATTCTCGATAAAATTAATCAAAATTTCAAGGGAATATCGTAGATTTTCAAACATTCATTGATACGAAGCATTTTTCGGGATCATAATCAGTTTTTCAGAATTTGAAAGTATTCTAAACGTTTTTTTCGTAACAATTAAAGTTGATCACAATGTTTATACAGCAATGAAAAAAGATTTTCGGCAAAAACTTACAAGATTCAGGTAAAATCTCCATAATTATGAAATTAGGACAAGTCCCTCCAAACTCTCCTAAATCCAAAAAATCACTCGATATTTCCGAAAACGCATAATAATTCAAGAACGTTCCTACTGTGCTCTCTCGCATCTCTATCCTAAAATTTGATGATTAAACGAACTTACCAAGTGAAGTTCAATCATAATTGTACGTAGCTCCTCCTCCTCAAGATCAAAACATGTAGTCCTTTTGTTCATGTAAGTTTTCACAAGTTTCAACGTCAAAACTCGTGGCGAGTTTT
>JAPYZK010000645.1:0-53730 GCA_030522785.1 Platygaster equestris
TAATTATGTACTATTGTTTCCATTCATTCCTATCAATTTTTATCGATTTCTACCAATTCCCATTGATTTCCATGAATTCCTATGAATTCTAATCAATTTTGATTACTATGAATTCATATAAAAGTAAATTCTTATTTATTCACGTTCATTCCTATCAATTTCTATTCATTTTGATCAATTCCCATTAATTTTGATCGATTTCTATGAATTCCCATCAACTACTATTGACTTCCATTCATTCTCGTCGGTTATTCTATTCTCATCAATTTTCATGAATCCTCATGAATATTCATATCAATTTCTCTATTGATTTTCGTTCATTTCTATCAATTTCCATCAACTCCCATCGATCACTGTCAATCACAATCGACTCCAATTTATTCTCATCAATTTTCATAAATTTCTATCAATTCCCATAAATTATTACTACAGATTTCTATTTCTTCCCATAATTTCTGTATCAATTCCTATCAATTTCCATCAATTTATAACGATTCCCATCAATTTCCATCAACTCTTATGAATTTCTATGAATTCCTATCAATCACTATATCGATTTTTATTTATTTTCATCGATTTATAACAATTTCCATGGATTCCCATGAATTCTTATCAATTACTATGGACATTCCTAACTATTTCCATCAATTTGTATCAATTCCCATGAATCCTTATGAATTCTATCGAATTACTATTCATTTCCATCAATTTCCATGAATTAAAATAAATTCCCGAATCAAAAATAATAATTTTAACATTTATCATCATCGACAACAATAATTTCAACAATTATTGTCAATGATAAAAATTAAAAACTCGCGCGCAACTCACAAACCGTCAAAACCATCGCATTGAAGTGAGCGTATTACACAATTTCGATAGATTATCGATTACCATTCGATACACGTAGCATGCTTCAGATGTTTCATCACTTTTTTCTCTAAAGATTGGAATTAAAAACATTCAATTAAAAAATAATGTACAGAAATACAGTGAAGAAAATCTTGCACAGTAGCTGAATAGTATATTACGCGCTAAAGGGAAAAAAGTTTTATTGGACGAATGCGAGTTTATATTCCTCGGCTTCGCCTCGGAATATAATCGTATGAGTCCAAAATAACTTTTTGCCCTTTGTAACATACGATACTTTATACACCGAAGGCAATAAAAAGGTTTTTCGGGCCCGAGCAGGCCAATAAAGGACCGTTTATTGCACTGGGGTGTATAAAGGTATTTAAAACACTTTTCAGGCACGAAAATATCATTTTCGATTCAAATTTTCGAACAAAATTGATAAATTATATTATTTCCTACGAATTTCAAAACATTTAAATACCTGTTGACATACAAAAATGCATCAAAACGGGGCCTAAAACGGGGTAACGTGTTAACTCTTTCTTTTTCTCTCTGTCACTCTCGGCGAGGAATATAATTTTATGTAGACTGATTTACGTGACTAACTTGAGACTTCTTTTATAATTATAAACAGTAGTAATTGACATTAATTAAATTGTATAGTTGTGGTCATTGAAATTATGTACTTTTCGTCGGGCATATCAGCCATCTGGCTGCTGTCTCTGTATACGTTGATAATAATAATAGTAGTAATAATAATAATAATAATAACTGTGTTCGCAGCGGTTTTCCGCGCCTGCTTTACATCTTCAGTAATAAATGTTGGACGCAGATATCCGAAGTCGACGTAAATATCGAAGTCGTGTAAAAAGTCGCGTGAGCCAGAAATTTGAGAAGCAAAAAACAGTATGTTGGGAGTTATGGTGGGATGGCCGAATAGCACAAGTGCACTAAAGGCTGAGAACCAATTGGAAAAAAAAATAAATAAATAAACAAAAAAAAAACAACAACATGCATATTGCACTTTCAAATGTCAATCTCTCTCATGGCCATCTGGGGACTGATTCTCTATTGTTGATACAAAAAGAAAGCTACTGTCGAAATTTCGATCGATTGTTGTGTTTAGTTCTCGGTATATTTATATATTTAGAACGACAATACATTATCTTACGACATTTGAGCTGTGACATGTGACATTATACACAGCCATCGTAAAACCCCATAAGCTATCAAGCGTAAGAAAATTTAGCCTAGTTGATAAAAAAATAACGAATAGAAACAGCGTGAATTTTAGCCTCGGGTGAAAGTAACAAAAAATTAAATAAAACTTTGGAACTGAATAAGTTCGATGTCATCTTCCTTGATTCACATGCTTTTTTATTATAAAAGTTTGTACAGAGCTTACTTTTTTGTACTCTCTCTCTCTCCTTGAACCGTTGCTGTCTATTACAAACCGATTTTTTGACCACGTCCATTCGGATTATGAACGGCGATCGGCACAGGTTTTGTAATGCTCCACTCGTACCAGACGTCTTTTGCACTACAGCACCTCCAGAAATGAACGACGATCTCGTCGCCTTCCTTCACGTGCACCGGTTCCTTGAAATTCAAGACAAAACCCATGACTTCCATGAATGTTCGTCGAACTTTGATCTTCATACAATTTTTTTGTTACGAATAATGTACAATCGAGCGAAAAAAAGGTACCTTGATGGGAAAGAATATGGGAAACCAACTGATCATTCCCGGGCTGTGTGTCCTTGGTAAAATACTCAATGTCACATCCTCGAACAACACGGTATCGAAATAGCCCGACAGACCATGCAAAATACTGTTTTGGCTTGCTCGGAATGTCCTCAATTCGTATCTTGTATTTTCGTGAACTTCTGTAGAAGAAAAAGACAACAATGTTTCTCAACATAATATGCAAGAAAATGCTTTTCGGCCATTCTCGAAAATTTAATCCTCTATTAAATTCAACTCTTGAACTTTAAACCTCGATTACTTGGGAATGGCCATTTCGTATCAAAAATTTAGAAAAAATAAAAACCTCTATTTGGATGATGGAAGGTGAAAAGGGGCTGCGGTTCATCGATGTCGTACTTGTTTTGCAAGTGAACGACGTAAGACGTTTCGAAATGCGTCAGAGGGTGCTTGTTAGGTTCTTTGCATTGTCGAACTTCCGAGTACAGTTTCGACGACTGTACTGGAGCGATGTACGAGGTGTAAGAACGTGGTATACTGAATCCATCGTCTAAAAAAAAACAGTACATTTGAATTTGAAATTGCTGAAACAATAGGACGACACATTTTCCGGACAATAATGAATAAAGTGTTTTATCGAACTCGCATTTTAGTTGTTTACGTACAGTTACCCTAGAAAATACGTTTCGAACGATGTACACAGTGCACGTGAAAATAAAGTGTTTGAGTGCACCTCATACCTAAAGACATGTGTTAAGGTATGAGGTGCCCCAACATTATATACTCGGTCGACTTGGGTGGTGTCATGGCGGCGACTCATCGATTCAAAGCGTAGTCTTTAGGGTAACGGTACGCAAAACGTACGTTAAATGTGTTCGATACAAAAAATACAGTTCGTATCAAGGTGCAGACTCACGTTTTTACTCGTTTCTGATCCTTGATACGGAATACAGGGGGCTCGGTATCCAACGGAATTTTTTGTCCAACATTTTTCTTTTAGACACAAGTGTCTGTTAGACAGAGGGAACCCTTATAATGAAGCGTGAAGTCGAGCTGAATAGACAGGTAGAAAGATGCTGCTCGCCACCGAGATAATTATTCCGGATTTTAATCCTCATTTTCATAATTTTGAAAACACAATTTTTAGCAATTTGAAATTCAAATGTAAATTCATATAGACCCAGTATTGGGGACTGTTGTTTTTTCGAAGGCGTTGAGTGACGCAGCATTTTTCCGGAGACGAAACTGTGATAATTAATTGCTTTTCTACCTGCTTGACATTTCTGTTGAACACGAAGAGATTCTTTTCGAGACATGTCTGTTACATACCGAGCCCCCTGTGTACTATTTTAGGGCAAATGTCTCATATTTAATGTCATGTTATTTCGTTATGAACTTGTTGATCATTTTAACAATATTCTGAGAGGGACTCGCCACAAATCTACTATTGTGTATACATATGTCTTGTACACAAGTGGGTTGAATCCCGTGAATTTATTGGAATAAATAAATAAATAACCTTTCAAAAACTTTTGCACTCCATCAAGACATTCCGGCGAAAGTTCATTGTCACCAAACGACCCCAAAAGTTCGGACACGAGGATATCGGCTTTTTCGGGAGCTTCCCAGGTACGCATATCCGATGAAACGACAGTCACTCGATCTCCCCAAACTTCTCGTTTCAAAGCTTGCAATCTGTCCGAAAATTGGCAATCGATCTTTCTTATTTTCATGATGACATAACTATTTGTTCATCAAGGAGCTAAAATATGCCACGCTAAGGCATGGTTTTTCATTCATTTTCGAAGCTTCAAACGGTTTTTAACACTGGCACACAAAGTTTTTGATATCGAAACCATCTAAAGGTTATAAAGAAAGATAAAAACGTCCGATTTATGATATTTCAAAAAATGTACGATTTTCGAATTCGTTCATATCTGCAAACATCTAATAACCATTCTGAACTCGTAGAAAAAATTGGTAAAAATTCAAAAAATTTGGAGTTCATCACAGATTTGATTTCAATCGAAAAATCGATTGAAAATCGGGTATATTCATTTTGCATCGTTTCGATGAATGTACAAATCCCGAATTCGGAATAATTTACAATCTTTCAAAATTCTATGAAAACATATTTAAAAATTCAATCTCCGATCCTGATAATTACAAAAATAGAGAACTCTTAACTCACAATTTTTTCGAATGCGGCTTCCATCAGTTAATGTCTCATTCATTATACACAAGTGAATTTTTCTGATAACTAATCAGGATAACACACGATCACAATTCGTACATCAAATGATTATTTTCTGAAACAAAATTACTCACGTTATAACTGCATTCGGATTCTTTTCAACCGCGTAAATGCGCACTTTTTTCTTTGCATTTTCAGCAGCATTCAAAGAAGCAAGGACTAAGGGACCTCTTCCAGCTCCAACGACCATAATCACACTGAAAATATAGAAAGTCGACAGTAAAAAATGTGCCCAGTACGATTAAAAACTGTTCACAAAAATGGCAATTGCCTAGTTTAGTTTCCGTTGATGAAGACATGATAAAAAAATCGGCTTTTTTGCTAATATGGCGTGTTCACTTATGAAATGATTACCTCCGACAGCGGAGTGGATTTTTTGAAAATTTAACAAGAAAAATTATTGTACATCAAAATATATACATCGAAATGCGGTAAATAACTATAAAAAACAATTAGTGAACAATTTTGTAGGCAAAAATAAACGAAGTCCATTAATTCAAAAAATAGCGACTGAGAAAAAACCATAACACTTCTATAGATCTTTCCTTTCTTCCACTTTGCATTTGTTAGTTTTTGTTTTATACATATATTTCGATTAAATAAAAACTAACATCGGATTCACTGCATCGTCTCTATCCTCGGCTTTCCGGAGAACAGCTTGGTGGATAGCAACCTGGTACTGCGTATATTTCACGGGATCTTTCTCGAAAACTTCGTAAGTACCAGATTCCAAATTATCCATCAATGGTTGCAGAGGGCACTGCAGGTAATCCTCATAACCACGAGCGTACGTTTCGATCGGCCCATTTTTCTTCCAGTTCTAAATTTTTTTTTTTTTTTTTTTTTTTTAATTAAGGTTTTCGCGAATTACAAAATGAAAGTTTTTTTTACAAATTACAAAATCGTAGTTTTTGTGATTTGTCAAGAAATATCAAGAACAGAATAAAACACAAAATTGATTGAAAAAAAAAAGTAATAATACCAGGTACAAGTAGTTGAGATAAGCCTGATAATGGGTGATGTCCTCAAAGTGATTGGATCCCGATATCACAAACTGCAATTCGAGCATGCAGAATTTTTTCACCAGCAATTGGTGCGCTCTACTCAAAACTGGGTACCCTTTTTTGTTGGATATAAAAATCGAGGTAGGGATGACCAAGCACCTAATTGGTTCTCCGAGCCATCTGTTCACCTTAAAACCAAAACCTTGTTAACAATTTACAATATTTATCAAATTGATGATTCGCAAAATAATGTTCAAAATGATTATAGAAAATTCGATCAAATTTCAGGTGTAATTTTACTCAATTTATGGGGTATCATTTTTTAAATGAAGAATTATTATTAATGTTTCTCTAAAATTTTTCGGAATTCTTCAAGATATGTAAAGGTTAAACGACTGTTACAAATGTTTGAAAAATGAAAAAAAATCGTCTGTACCCACATTTCCGAGCCTATTAGTGTTATATACGTGATTATGTGATAATTGTTTCACTCATATGTTGTAATTTGGCATGATATTAGGTGCAAAAATTATAATTCGTTAAAAAAAAGAAATGAGTACTTCTTTTTCATCAGGAATGTCTTGACTGATCGTCAAAGCGACGGCGAGTTTTCGATCATAATCGCAGACTGCTCTGAAAGAGTTCCACCATTCCCATGTACTTTCCGGTTCGGAAGCGCGAAGATCATCTCGATAGAAATTCGCTTGTTTTCGGGGATTTTCCATCGGCACTTGGATCCAAATCTGTCATTTTATAAACAAAAAAAAAAAAAAAAAAAAAAGGAACACGTACAAACGATCGAACATATCACGAAAACTGTAGACGAACAAACATTTCTTCTTCTGCTCATTTTTTACACTTTTTCTCAACAGATTTTGTACTTTTCCGAAATTTTTTATTACTCAAAGATGTTTTACGTCATGTTTTTGTGTGTTATGGTTTTTCGTCTTCCATACACAACAGTGTATGGGACGAACAATGGGAGTGAAGCCTTTAATTCCAAGTTCAATGCGGAAAATCAACCGCCTCATCCAAACGTTTTTGAATTGTTGAAAAGTGTTACAAGTGTCCAAGTCGATACATTTCTACCACGTTTTTTTGTGCATTTACGATTAATAGTATATTGTGTGACTAGTGGGAGAAGGAGAAGATTCCATGAGCGGGACATTGCTGCACGAGCGTAGCGAGTGTAGTAACATGCGAGTGGAATATTCTCTGTCGACCAATAGTCGCACATAATACTTCATTCAACAACCGCGAGGAATATGTGATTTCGGGGCCTGCTGAGAGGGGAAGAAATAATGGATTACCTGATTGACTGATGCAACAATCGCCCTTAGAGCGTTACTATGTACTGTAGGGAGTTAAAAACTAATCATCGCTTTCGTCACTTCGATTTTCATTGGGATTAATTATGGCTGCATTCAACACTTTTGTAAACAACAACAAAAGCATTGCAGCAATACACAGTTTTGTAATTTTGAGGTTAGGGTTAAGGAGTTTGACGTTTCGATATATGTCGAGTCGCTCGTCCGCCATCTTGTTTCCATTATTGCTGGAAACAAGATGGCGTCAACGTTCAAAACATGACTCCATTTGGTTAACAAATCGCTATATTGCTGTTTGAAAACAATATAAAAATGACAAGTCAACAATTTGAGACCATCGTTAAAGTGATTCATGAGTCGTAATATCCCCGACATTTGCGTAAACGTTCCCTTCACCAACCTGTGGGAGAAGTAAATTAACCCGTAGGAGACTTCTCCCATGGGCTGGATTTACTTCTCCCATGGGTTGATATTTCTCCCACGCTGTACGTCAAAAATCAGGTCATTCATTATTTTTTCCCGTCTCAGCAGGGCCCCGAAATTACATATTTCTCGCGGGCATTGAATAAAAAATGTTTATCTACCTGATAAGTACAAGGAACAATGAGCCTGTCGTTCATGATTCTCGCCAGATTCGTATTGGTGTCAATGCTTCCTCTCAGTTTGAAAGTCACCGCAACGAGACCGAGGTGCGAAGCCAGGTTCAGTTCCTGTTTCAACATTTCTTCATTGTTGCGCACGATTTCGCGGGAGCCCCGATCGACGTCGATATGGGGCGATAGTTTACCCACGACAAAGTTGGACCAATCTTGAGATTGATACCAAAAATTAGCCTACTGTTTCAGGAGTGGCGCGCAAAGTACCACCTCAAGCGATTTTGTGTTATTTCAGATTCCCCTCGTGATACATATCGTCGCAAATTTATGTATTAAACATTGAACATATGTATGGATTATTGCATGTGTTAAAAATCAACATATATATTGTGAGATTCAACATTACGAACGCAATTTGGTCTCTGCATTATTTAAAGCGAATGAAATGTGAATGTACCTGAGTTTGAAAAACTACCTGTGTTGCATAGAATCATGTCGGATCGGGTGAATGGTTCTTGTTGATCAGAAACAGAGTCCAGGAGGAGTTCCCTTTTGTAACAGGGATGAACCATTGGGAATAACACGAATTCATATCTGGAGTCATAAAAATAATGCGTACATCTAAAAATAAATGTTGTTCTGATACAAATGTTACAAATGAAAAGACAATATCAGTTAATGATTACTAGATTAATGGAGATTTGAAGCCTCAAATTACAAAGGTGATGAATTTTGTCATCATAAAATTTGGAAACTAGAAATTTACTATTTTGGATAAATCCAAGAATTGAAAACTTCAAATCACAAAAATGAGACTTTTTTTTAGTCAAAATATCGGAAATTATCGAAACTTTGAAAATTTGCAGTAATTGCAAAATTCAGTAGTTCTTAAAATTACCAAAATGCTCAAAAACTTTGACATTCACAAAATTTTGAAGATCTTGAAGATTTCCAAAATTTTCAAAAACTTCAAAAATTGAAAAATTATGTTGCATGCCAAATAGTTATGATTTGTTGAATTTGGTATTTAACAATTAAGAAAGTTGGTTATAAAAATTTGAATTTAGAATTAATAAATCAAATTGAATCTAAAAATGTATAATTCAAAAATTCATCGATTATACAGTGTCAGAATTTTAAAATGTACAACTTCAAAAACTGAAATTTGGAAACTGAGAAATCTGTTAATGAGTTAATTTAAAAAATTTTGAAAATTTGGATTGAAAGTGTTATTAATTTGGCCAATCATAAAATTTGGAAACTGTAAATTTTGTATTTTTAATAAAATTTAAAAAAAAATCAGACATGTTTTGAGACAAAATATTGAAAATTCTTATAACTTTAGGAATTTTCAATAGTTACAAAATCTTCAACATTTCCAAAATAGTCGAATTTTTCAAAATTTTCAAAGTCCTTATGATTTTAAAAATTGTCAAAATTTTGAAGTAGAACAGAAAACATTTCCAATACCATCAAAATTTATAATACTATCAAGTAAAAAAACCTGAAAACCAATGAATTTGAGAATTTAAATCTCATGGTACGTACACTTCAAAACAAATTCTAAACAAAAAAAAATCAGACTAAAAATTTTCAGAACTGTGAAATTTCGAGGAATACACATATCCGCTCCAGAATAAAGACAAAAAAATTTTCAATCAAGTTATAAATCGCAAGATTCGCGTGAATTCGAAAACAAAAATAGCAACTGTCAAATTTATTAAATACTCAACCAAAATTCCAACAAATTTCGTAAGTTATTCATTCCCGATTTGTTCTGCTATTTGTAATGTGGAATGTGGAAAATCGATATATTTTCAGACATATCTTAATTTTTAAAGTCGTCCAGTATACCCTAAGTGATATCCGACCTAACTGAATTTTTTTATAAAAGAAAAAGAACATAGAAAGTCCACTATCGAGATTATTTCGGGAAATCATTCACATTCATTCCAGATACGCACGAATAAGCCAATTAATTATATTACTTTTGTTTTTAAAAAATATCCAAATCTTCATCATTATTTTGAGGTTAGGATTTTGTTTACATAATTACCTCGAAGTCGTTGCCAAAGAGAGGCAATCTTTAACGTTAGGAACGGCGCAGAAATCAAGTCCACAAGAAATTGACTTTCTTTCCATGACGATAAATAAATTGTTTATTGTTGTAACCACTATTCAAGTTTGAAAACTGCAAAAACACTATATATATCGTTGCAATGCTAATAGTGAGATTTGAGTGGATTTGAGTGCGCTCATTGAAATTAGTATATATATATGGATTGGTATTGAGGGGCGCGTTTAAAAAGTCGTGATGAGTCTGGATTGAATCATACTACTTGCTCTCAAAAACTGCACTTCTGGTCCTAAAAAGATGGCGAACAATTTCTGAGATGAAAATGTTGTTGAAAATAACCAAAAATGTCCGAAAACAAAAGACATTGAAGTGTCGTTCAGTGATGTGTAAATAAATTAATCAATTAACAAACATCGATTAACATATAACTGCTCGAAAAAGGTGACTTCAGACAAGTCTTTAAAAAAAAAAAAAAAAAACTGGAATACATTCCAGAAATCAGTAGTAGAATACCAGTGATTAGTCTTCGCTAAATTTACGAAGCTCGTCTCATATTTCGCAAATATTTGGAACGATTGGAATTTTTGATGCATGATTCTTTGTAATTATTCGAATGAATACGTGTTTATTGAAACAATTTTCCTATTTTCTCCACTCGTTTTAGATTGTTGGTTGATTAAATGTATCAGTACATTGTTATTAATAAGTATATTGTCACGTAGGTTTTCGACATCATTTTCTAGGACCTCGAGTTTAAAACAAGTGGCAATGGCTCGAAATTCTTCCCAAGGAAATTATCATGTCCTTCCCCATCAGCATTTCGATGCCGATTTGGCTTATTTTGTGGAACTCGAGGACGAATCATACGAGTGGTTGAAGTCCCTTCAATATACTTGGAATCTGTGTGAGCCTTGCGAATGTTTAATTTGTATCAACATTTACGAGCATAAAATTTTTGATGTAATGCGTCACTCTAAATTTTATTTTTTCCAGTAACACTGTAATTTAGTATCTTACGAAAAAGAACAATCTTGTGTTTAAAACTATGATTTTTCTGCATATTACGAGAATTTTTGATATTTAGATAATTTTGAGATCACTGAAAATGTTGAGAATTTTGTAAATTCTCATAATTTGTATTGTTCTTTTATTTCAAAAATTTTCGTTATACTGCAGTTAGAAAAAATTTGAGAAATTTTGCAATTTTGGCAAATTTGTAGAGTTTTGAGAATTTAAAATATTTTAAAAAATTTTGAAATTCTAAGAATTTTCAGAATTATGAGCATTTTTGAAGTTTAGAGAATTTCAAATATTGATTACTCTGAAATGTAAGAATATTAATAACAATTTTGCAATTTGAAAAAAATTGCGGAGATTCAAGATTCAATCATTTATAATATTTTAGGTAGTACTTTTTGATATTTTGAAAATTTTGGTTATTCTTCAGAATTCAGAACATTTTTCGAATTCTGCAAATTTCAACAATTTCCAAAATTATAAAATTTTGATAATTACTAAGCATTTGTAGATAGGTCAAAAGTTGATAATTTTAGCATTTTTGAAAATTCCGGTAATTTCGGAATATTCAATAATCTTGAATATTTTCTCGAATTAAAAAAATATATAATCACTTCTAAAAATTCTTGAACGTTTTTTTATATTTTCAAAAAATTTTGCCCTGTTGAATTCTTACATTACTCACAAATATTCTTAAAATGTATGATTCGTAGACATTACTCTTGAAACTTCCCAAGTCATTATTTTTCTATTTAAGAAAATTAAATTCGATCATTTATTTTATATTTTCGAAATTTCGAGAAAAAAGTTAATATTTCGATTTATGAAAATCAAAATACTTCGAAATCCAATCAATTCATAACATTTTTCCAATTTTTCTGAAAATTATGCTATTATGTCGTCGCTTATTTCTATGTTTTATATAATTATTCGTATGCCATATCATTAATAATAGTGTTGAGCCAATAAATATATAGTTTTTAAAAAAAAGCGGCTTTGGAATCAACCTTGTAATGATTTTCAAAAACATGCAAAAAAAACTTTAATCAAAAAAGCTAAAAAGACTTTAAAAATTACCCTAACTCCTGTTTTGTATATTGAAAGCCCACTACGTTTTTGAATTATTGAAAAAAAAACGTTTATTCGATGTTGCAAACTAAAAGAGGAAAAAATGTATACAGGGTGTAACAAAATCACCGCAACTGCCAAAAACCATTCCTTGTGCAATTATAAAAATATAATGATATTATTATATTATTGAGAATAAAATAATTTATTATTTATTATTATATTACAGTATTATTATTATATTATTTAGAATATAATAATATTTCCTTTGCCATTTGTTGAAATTTGCAAAATTGCCAGAGTTATTAGCAAGTGAAGATAGCCAATCAGCGTCCAAAATGGACACTGGCCCCCAGGCACGAAATACAACATTTAATTTCTCAGGGAAAAAAAGCCAGGTTATTTCAAAAACCTTGGTCGAATATTTCGATGCGGCGCCGAACCCTTACTTGAGCACTTTGCGAATCCTCGTGAATACGACCGAATTCATGAACCCAAAAAACATGAAATCTTCGCTCCCATTCATAATGATGGAAGATTTCTCAAGATGGATTAAAAACTGCAAACACATTTACCAAAATTGCTTGGAGGATGATCTGAAATTTGCTGCGTTCCGTTTATTGAGCAAGCAAAAAAACATTCATCTTTTCAAGCTCGTTTCCCTCACTTACGAATTCGAACTCAGCAAAGAGGTTTTCATACCACTGATTAAGGTAATGTTTCCAAAGTTTTCAAGCAGAAAAAGTACAGTGCATTGTTTTTTACAGTACAGGTTTTCATATCCTAAATAAAACTCACTTAGTTGAATACTAAAATTTCGATTCGTTCCAGACAACGCTGGACGCAAAAAAATACAAAGAAGCGTCACAATTCATCGAAATACTGAATGTCCAACCATTGTACGAAGATCCAAAAAAAGTTTTGTTTCCTTTGATCGTGCAAAACAAATTGACGCTCGTTGACGAATTCTTGGCTGGATATCCTGACATCCAAAAGCGACTCGTCAAGTTTCTGGATGATTTGGTCGTACAGAACGTGAGCTTTCACTGTCGCATCAATTCTTTGATCACGTAAAAAAATTTTGTTTTGGGTATCGTGAAATGTAATTCATCAGATTCGTTGATCCGTAATTTTGTATTTTTCTAGGGAACTGGATATCCCCGACGTACAGATGTCGACCTTGTCGGCAAAACCAATGACGAAGTTGATCGCGAGATTTGCGAAAATGTACAATTTGCCAGTGGAGGTTTGCCCAAATGTGAATCTGAGACGGGGAGAGGGAGCTTTGCAGTTTTTGGTTAATAAGCGTTACAACTATGGCAGTTTCAGTGAGTGTTGCAAGAGAGCTGGGTTGTTATAACTACGGTTTTTTAATTGAAAAATGTTTTGCAGGCCCAGAAAGTTTCAGGGAAATGGTGAAAGAGGCGATAGGTCAACATGAAAACTTGCAGCAAGAGTTGCTGAAATATTTGGTACATTACAATGACAATGCAGAAGCTCTTTATTTTGCGAGATTCTACAACATTCCTCGAAATAAATGGCCTCGGAGTATCATGAACGCCGATCCAGAAGATATTAAAAGTAATTTACCTTTTTTTCGTGTTTAAGAAATAACGGTATGCGTCAGTCATAACGTCATTTAACGTCATAATGATAGTATATTGTGCAACTAGTGGGAGAAAGAGAAGATTCCATGAGCGGGAAATCGCTGCACGAGCGTAGCGAGCGCAGTAACACGCGAGAGGAATATTCTCCGTCGACCAATAGTCGCACATAATACTTGATTCAACAACCGCGAGGAATATGTGATTTCGGGGCCCGCTGAGAGGGGACGAAATAATGGATTAGCTGATTGATTGACGCAACAATCGCCCTTAGAGCATTGCTACATACTTGAGAGAGTTGAAAACTAATCATCGCTTTCGTCACTTTTATTTTCATCGCGATTAATTATGACAGTTTTCGACACTTTTGTAAATAGCAAAAAAAACATTTCAGCAATACACAGTTTTGTCATTTTGAGGTTAGCGTTGGGGAGTTTAACGTTTAGATATATATGTTGACTCGCTCGTCCGCCATCTTGTTTCCATCATCGCTTGAAACAAGATGGCGTTAACGTTCAAAATATGACTGTTTTGTTTACAAATCGCTATATTGCTGTTTGAAAACAATATAAAAATGACAAGTCAACAATTCGAGAACAACATTAGAAGTGATTTATGAGTCGCAACATCCCCGTCATTTGCGTAAACGTTCCCTTCCCCAACCTGTGGGAGAAGTGAATCAACCCGTGGGAGAAGTTCTCGCTTCTCCCACGGGTTGGATTTACTTCTCCCTAATGTTGGTATTTATCCCACGCTGTACGTCAACAATCAGGTTATTGATAATTTCTTCCACTCTCAGAAGGGCCCCGAAATTTCATATTCCTCGCGGGCGTTAAATGAAGTAATTTAAGAGAATTTATGAACTATGGATTATTACGGGAATTGACGGTAATTAAAAAGGGATGAAGAAGTTACTGTCACGGTGGGGGTGGCGGTCAAAGTCATTTTTATTAACATGGAGGGATGAGCGTATCATATTATTATATTACATCATCGGATTTTTCAGGAGCTGATGAAATCGAGAGTTGGGACGCAGACAATGACGAAATGACTTACCACACTTTGAAACTTCCAAGAGAATGCATCAAAATTGTTGATGACTTGAAATCTTTTTACGAGTTCATTGACGAAGGATTGCAGGGTGTCAATATTGTTGGCATCGATTCCGAATGGAAACCAAGTTTTGGTACGTCATTTTCTGAAAATGAAAGAATACGTTGATTAGTTAATTATTAATGTGTGATATCGCAGGTACAAAAAAGACTGAACTCGCGTTGATTCAAATCGCGACTGAAACAAATGTTTACATATTCGATGTAACGACCATGGGAAGTTCTCTCAAAGAAAATTGGATGACTCTGGGGCTCATGCTTTTCGAGAACAAGAATATCCTCAAGCTTGGTAAAGAACCTTCGTATAAGGATTGAACTTTGACAGTGTTCAGTTATGATTTCTAATCGTCAATAAATTATTACAATCGATTATCAGGTTTCGGAATTGCAAGCGACATTGAAATGATGAGGGAAGCTCTTCCTGCTTTCAAAAATGTCCGTGCTTGTGGTCAAGGATACATGGATTTACTCCACGTGTGGCGTAAACTGTCCCAAAATCCACGTTTCGAATTTCCATTCGTCGGGGATCACACGTTTGTTCACGAAGGCTTGAGCAAACTCGTGGAGCTTTCCCTTGGAAATAGACTGAACAAATCGGATCAATTTTCCAACTGGCAAAATCGTCCTTTGAGGGAAAGTCAAATTACTTATGCAGGTTTGCTAAAAATTTTTCGAATGTGTTTTTTTTTGTTCGTGTTCAGTGGACTTTCGTTCATGTTGACTCTCGTTGATGTCGAAGATTTCCTCTCGTTTATGTTGGCTCGTGACTTCTTCTGGCCCCCCACCACGATAAACTCAGCAAATAAGAGAGAGCTTGAATTTGCGGGAACCAATGAAATAATTTCTTTGTCCACTCCCTCTAATCTGGTCAACCGGACGATAAAGACGAGAAGCCAACATAAACGAATGTTTATGTTCTGAACCAGTCATTTTAAACGAAAGTCTACTGTATTTTTGGGTTATTTATTTTTCTTTCGAACGTATTTTCCAGCTCTGGATGCATACTGTTTGTTGGAGGTTTACGATACGCTCGCGAATCAGTGCAGTCGCTTCGATATCCCATTTTTGGAAATTTGTGAGGAAATCCAGCACATCGTCCATAAATCGCCTAAGAAGAGCAAAAAGGCACCGAACAAAGTAAATGAAAATTCTTTCTGACACATTCATTATTATGTCAGATTTTTTTCAGTATTAAAGAAGTTTCTTTCAGGGCTACAATTTTGAATATTTTGATAATTCTCCAGAAATGAAGCAATTCAGTTCTGGGAATGTGGATTTTTTTATTTTTAAATTCCATATTGACAGTACTAGATAGATGTTATTCCAACTAGACTTTTGAAAATTCGGGTAGGGAGGGAGTGAGGAATTGTCGTCACATTTTTTCGACGTCGTTATTTAAGAATTAACATATATTTTTTGTCGATGTTGTATACATTGGGGCAGATGGTTGGAACTGATCGTTTCCTGACGTGGAAGCTGAGTAGGGTTTAAAAAAATCGACACCTACAATAAATTCCTTGAGAATTATTTCGATGTTATATGAATCGAATTGGATGTAAATAAATAATCGCAGATTACAGAATAATGACAAATTCACATCTTTTATTTTAATAGTGTTGAGTTACTACGTTTGTGACGACTTTGCCCTACACGCAGAATGAAAATACCTTCTTCGACAAAAATCCCTTCCATCCCGAAGGGAATCTGTTCTTTCCATGTATTCTTTCAAAGTAGCCACTGTGCAAACGATTATTGCTTTTCAAACTTATAAAATCGCAATAATGGTTGAGGTCGATTTACCCCCGATGTTTTTATACAATCTGGAATTTTAATGATTACTTCTGAAGTTGGTTGCGGCAGGATGACAGTCGAGGAGCGCGAGATTGAGCGTTTTTTCGTGCATATTTTCACTCGCTCTGATTATATATATTCATTTTCTCGTCAACGAAAGACAGTCTTACTCAAATTACGCAGAAACTTCTATGAGCACTTTATTTTCAAGATTTGAAAATTTCAGCTCAATCTATAAATTTCGTCTTAACGCAAGTACTACCTTTAATTGAGCGTTTTGAAAAAATTAAAGAGCCAACTTAACATTGCGTACTTTTTTAGCCTAGTTCGAGTAATGGCGGTCGTCTCGAACTATATTCAGTCTTTCAAGAACCCGAATCAAACGTTCAAAAAGTCGTTCCAGTCATTGAACCCTCGCCAGCACACGAATGGCGCGTCATTTGTGACTCGTCATTGGGCGAATTAGCGAAACACCTTCGAATGTGCGGTTGCGATTGCGTCCACATGGATTTCGACCAAGGCGGAGATCAAACTGCGAAAACTGCTCTACAGGAATCTCGCATCATTTTATCCACTTCTACAAATTTCCAAAAAGTAAACGCAGAAATTCATTCAGCCTCTCGAAGTATTTTCGTGTGCAAGGATATAGCAGTTTCCCAACGAATGCAGAATGGATTTTCTTATGAATGTGAAGTTTGCAAGACGAGTCGAAGGCGATTTTTGTAATCACATTCGTAATAAATCTATTCTGCATTAGTTGAGGATGACATTTTTTACCTCAAGGACCGAAAAATACATTTGAAGTGCCAATTTTGAGGTCAGAGTGGTGAAAACGTATGTTTACGTTCTAGTATACGCAGTTCACACGAGAAGAAAACTGTTACCAAATTCAGGGGTGGTCGACTGAGGAACAGTTGATGGAAGTTTTGGCTCACTTTAAAATTGTTGTCACCTGCCGCGATGTTTTCAGTAGATGTCTGGATTGCAATGAAGATGAGTTTGTTTTCATCACCACAAAGGACATGATCGATCTTATAAAAAAGTAAGATTTTTCCAGTGTAGAAAAGCATTCAAAGTTTTCTTCAAATATTTGATAAAAATTTTGGAATTCGTACTTTTCAGATTCAGCAACAAAAAAATTGGCGACACTGACGCGGATCCCCAAAATTTACAAAATTCCCGAGTAGATCGTTCATGGCGCCTGAGTTTGGATTCTGTACGCGATGACGGAACGACGAAATACGGGATAAAAATTCCAGTGGAGAGAATTTACCCAAAAGTATTGCGCAGCGTACCTTGTTTCTACGTCTGCGAAAAGTGCGGAAAGATTTATTGGGATAATTCGCAAATCGAATTGAACATAAACGAAACTCTCAAGAATGTCATTGTTGCGGAGTGATTACTATGGATGTTGAACGTGGCTAACAAGTTTGAAGTATGTGAAGATTTCGGTGTCCCGAAATTTTTAATTTTTTGAATGGCCATTGATGGTATTTTTCCACTTCGCATTGATTTTTTATACTTAATCCCATGCGAATTCTAGTTTCAGCATGAGATAATTATCTGATTGATAAAACACATTATTTTAACTTTTACTTGGTTTAAGACACATAATTGTGATGTGATTGCGAGTGTTCCTCAAAATGCGACTGTGCCAATTTTTTAGTTTATCCAATTGTGGAAAGAAATATCCCTTCGCAATTAAAATACGGGAAAAAGTGACGGCCAAAGGCCCAAATGTTACTTGAATTTCTGTTTATACTTTGTTACACTCATCAATGTTTACTTCTTGAAATTTAAATGTCCATTATCTTGTAGTGACAGTTGTAAGCTTAGTGCTATTCTTCATAATGTAGATCAAAAAAACTTTGTATCCTGATGATTTCTAAAGAAATAATAATCATCGATCACATCTTTCAATAACGGTTTATTCCTTTTTTTCCATAACATCGAACATGTAATATTTACATTAAATGACTTGAGTTTTAAAAAATATAAACCAAAACTGTTTTATTAAGCTGCAGTTGCTTGGATCGAAGGCTCCTCCATTGGTGGCATTGGTGGTTGGTCAATTTCTTCAGGGTCAATAAATTTCTTAGTACCAAACGGCGGTGGACCAATGAGTTGCTCAATATCTTTATTGCTCAAAGTTTCCTTTTTTAAAAGTTCCTCGGCAAGCTAAAGAAAAATAGTGTATTATGTTACAAAGTGCAAAAGCGATTGGTTTTGAATAAGTGTGGAGTTAGTTATCCCGGGAATCTATCAGACGAATTAAAAATAGCAATTTCTTCCACTGTCTAGCGTCTAAAAAGTGACAGTTTTTTTCACGCGTGAAAAACATAATTTTATTTTCATCTACTGCGCAGTCTGATTTCATAATAATACAAATAATGACCGAAAGTTTCAAAAATAGTAAAAATCTCACCAATTCTAGCTTGTCTCTGTTCTTCGTGAGTAATTCTTCTGTCCTTTTGTACGCTACGGATACTAACTTTTGTGCTTCCATATCCATTAACCTCGCTAACTTCTTACTGTATGGTTTCTTTGTAGACTGAAAACAAAAAAAATTACATACATCCTCAAAAACGCAACCCTCCATGATTTTATTTCCGAAGGAATTCTTTCAATTCTCAATTCCCTGTTACTACAGATATGTCCTGTTTTCGCAAAAAAATAAAACATATAAAACCGTCACACAAATCTTACCGTGTCAGTAGATTCCTTCTCAAACGAGATGAGCCCCACGTTCTCATTCATCCCATACTGCTGAATTTGTGAATACGCCATTTTGGTGACCTTGGTAAGGTCATTTTGCGCGCCAGTGGTAATGCTGTTGAAAACCACAGCTTCCGAAGCACGGCCCCCGAGCAGCATGCACATCTTGTCGAGCAACTGTTCCCTGGTGTACAGTTTCTGGTCGGTGGGGGTGACCTGGGTCAATCCCAGCATCATGTTGGTCCTCGGGACAATGGTGACCTTGAGAAGTGCTTCTGTGTGCTCCAGGAGCCAGCCGACCAGGGCGTGTCCGGCTTCATGGTACGCGACCTTGTGTCTTTCCGTCAAGGACATCGCGTGATCCCGTTTTTCCGGCCCACCGACCATCCTGTCGATCGCGTAGGAGAGGTCGCGCGCGTCGACTTTGGTTTTCTTGTCCCTCGCGGCGTGCAAAGCTGCTTCGTTGCAGACGTTCGCTATATCAGCGCCTGCATTTTTCGAATGCAACTGTTTAGTCGAAGTTGAAAAATACGTGGAACCCAATTTTTAAACTCGACACCCTCGAATCTTAATGAGTTTCAAGTTTAAATTCGAAGAGTCCAGAAACTATGAGAATTCTCAAAATTCCGAGTTTTATAAGGTATAGTGTTCGCAAAGAGGTCTTTAGATTTTGAAATTTCAAAATGTTACAATTCACATCCAAACAATAAATAATACAGTTCAACAATATTTGGGTTTGTGATTTTTACTAGGCTCGAGCTATCAAAAAGTAGTTCTATTTAGCCCCAAGCGGTTTTTCTCGTTTGCATCAATTTTTCAAGTAATAACTGGTCGTATCTTTGGTACAATCGATTCCAAAAGTTTTTCGGGATTGTACTCGTACCTTGAATCCATATATATCCCCTGTCTATGCATATCACAATCTACATCACAATACAATTCCCCATACGAGAGCCAATGGGAGCGCGAGGTTGTGTCTGCTTATGTGACATATCTACTCATTCTAGCTGTAATTTTTCTCAAAAACGGCGATTTTTGAAATTCAAGCGTGATTTTTGAAAAAACTAATCAGTGAAACATGAAAATTTTGACACTTACTTGTAGCTAACGTGCAGCGTTTCTTTTCGCGTGTTTTTTATTGGAAAATCCGGACTCGTTTTTCAATATAATGAATATAGTGTCTTGAGCCCTGTACCTCCTGTGTATTTGGAGTCGACTTCGACATTGAATATTTCTTTTCGCAGTCAGTCAATCGACTCAAAATTTTGCAAACGTTTCACAAATACGTTCAATTACAGTTATACAAATTTTCAACGAAAAATTCGGTAACTCGAAAATCAAAGATACGACCTTAAAGTGGTCAAAGGTCAACAAATACGAATCTGCAATCATTTTCATGAAAAACTCTAACTTGTGATATTTCTAGCTCGGTCAAGCGAATATAATTTTAATCCAATATCATAAAATACCTGCATGTTCAAAATTTTTGAATTTTTCAATTCCATGACCTTTATAATCTACTAATAATTTTACGTTTAAAAATCTAAGAATATCCCCTAGAAATTTATGAATGAAAAGATTCGACTCTATATATAAATACACCGTAAAATTCGAATCGGCACAAAAATACAAACACACATACCAAATATTATTCGAAATATAGTGTCAAATCGACGTTCAATCAAATAAAAACAAACAAACTCTGTTCCAAAACCTGACACTAACCACTAAATCCAGGCGTAAGATAAGCCAATCGGTTGGAATAAGCCTGAGGTTTTTTTTCGAGAACAATGCCCTTCAAATGTTGTTCGAAAATTTGTCGACGTTCTTCAAGAGTCGGCAGATCGATAAGAATGTGCCGGTCGAATCGCCCCGGCCGAAGCAAAGCCTTGTCCAAAACTTCGGCTCTGTTTGTCGAAGCGAGAACAATAATCCCTTCCCTAGAAGCCATTCCATCCATTTCCACTAGAAGTTGGTTCAAAGTTTGCTCCGATTCCCCGGTTGAACCGACCATTGACGATGATCGTTTCTTGCCTATCGCGTCGATTTCGTCGATGTAAATGATACTTGGGGCTCTGTGAGAAAACCACAAATTTGACTAGTGACGGTTTTGCGGCCAGACGGAAGTCACGGCCGAACTCTAAAATGACTCGAATATGACTTCCCCTTCTTATCGAACGTAACGTCGCATCAAATCGTATTTCCAACTATGTATACTTCGCCAACTTTTCAATATTTTGTAGAACCCTTGCGATCGAATTGATATCTCATTACCGTTTATTTCCTTCTTTGAAAAGACTCCTAACTCGAGCAGCCCCAAGACCACCAATCATCTCAATGAACTCCGATCCGTTCATTGAAAGGAAAGGCACATTTGCTTCCGTGGCCACGGCTTTTGCCAACAGCGTTTTGCCGCATCCTGGGGGTCCCAACAACAAAGCGCCTGAAAACGAAAAAATTTTAATAAAAATAATTCCACTTGTTCTGAACGACGAAAAAACTTCTTTTTAGGAAGACGTACCACGCGGCACTTTGGCTCCCAAAGCCTTGAATTTTTCTGCGTTCTTCAAATAATCGACAAATTCCATGACCTCGATTTTCGCTTCTTTCAAACCAGCGACGTCGGAAAACTTCACGCCTTTTCCTTTCCCGGTCAAAGGATCGACGAGGGTAAATTTCGCCTTCGTCATTTGCGAGAATATATCTCCGGTGAATGAAATCGATTTTCCGGACTTACTCAAGATCATGAAAATGATCAATGACACCAAAGCAACTGTTATTATAGTGGACGATCTTTCGGTTGTTCGATCGTAGATCACTGGAACTCTTTCCTCTGTGAACATTGGATTATTTAATTTCTGATCTCTCGAGATTTTATGAACATCGATAAAAATGTTTACCGAATTTGATTCCTAGATTGTTTTCAGCTTGTCTCAATTTCTGTTCGAATTTTTCTGAGTCAGACAAGAACATGTGGAACACTCTCCTCCCGACTTTTTGTTTTTTTATGATGGCTCCTTCGTACAGGATTATCGTTGCGATGTCGACATTCGGTTTTATGATGATTTCTTCGACTTCGCCTTTGGCTAACATTTCGTACACGAATTCGTTCCATGATATGAACGATGGCCAACTCTACGAATATAAAAGTGTATTTTGCTGTAACTGTTGTACGGTTGTTTTTTTTTTATTTTTCAAGACGTTAATATCCGATTGTTGCTTTCATTCGGAAGAAATTCGATAATCAACGACTTGACATTTTCGGTAATGCTTAAATTCAATATAGGTAATTTTCGGTAGAACATTGTTTATTTGACACTGTTTCATCCAAAAAATACTCACGCAATAAGAAAAAAATCTAAATCGAGGATAAAAAGGCATGAAAAAAAGCGTCACAAAACCATCACAGATGAGACGATTTTCATTTCCGAAATTTTTCAGCTAATTTTCGGAAAAATATTGTTTGTTTAGCACTGTTCTATCCAAAGAATATTGCGCGATAAGAAAAAAGTCGAAAATCAATAATAAAAAGGCATAAAATAAACTGCCACAAAACCGTCACAGATGTGACGATTTTCATTTCTGAAATTTATATGCTGATTTTCGAAAGAATATTTATTATTCAACACTGTTTCATTCAAAAAATACTTAACTTATTACTTTCATTTTTGTGTTTTTCAATTCGAAATTAATGTCTGAAAAATTCGAAGACTACGACATTTCAAAGTCCCATAATATAAAAATACAGAAATTCACTTCTGGAGATCAACAAATTCACTAATTTACAAATTCGAAAATTCAAACTTGACATTCAACAGAAATTGAAAAAATATGCACAATTCAACATCAAAAAACAATACAAAATTATAAATTAAAAAATCCAGTATAGCAATTTTCAAACTGAAAATTCATCAGTTCATAAATAAGTAAATCTCTGCAAAGAATTAAATGAGAATTAACTTTACTCGGAATCAAATTGAATTTAATTAAAATATAAAATCTTCAAAATATTGTCTCAAAACTATGGAAACGTTAGAATTTGAAAAACTGAACATCCAAAAATGTATGAATCTAAATTGCATAAGCCCAAATTTATACAATTAGACAAAGTGGAAATTAATACATTGAAATAAATGAATTTATCCACATTGAAAACATACAAATAATAAAATGAAAAATCCCCTGGTAGAGAACAAAATTATTTACTTTGGTTGGACGATACTGGGTTGAAAATAAACTGAAAACAGAAACTGTCAACCAAGCCATGAGCAACCACAATGATAACTTCAAAACCGTCGCCAATTTGTCCTTGTTATTTTTGTCCTGATCTTTGTTGTTTTTTTGCGAAGAATCCGATGGATTTCCACTAGTCGAATAATTTCTTTGCTGTCCAAAACCAACATTGCTGCGGATCAAAAGCGACTGAATTGCTCTGTATTCTTTCTGTATTTGTTCTACAACCTAAATGTAAAGAAAAAAATCAATTCATGAATCGTCAATAACAGAAAATAAACACTAATGTTTAAAACAATACTCACACGATGGGAAATCGTGTTTGATGGAGGGAAATAACTTCTATCGGTCGAAACTGTTTTCGCGAAAAACAATTTCTCCGATTGTTGATATTTGATAACATTTTTTACAGGGGGATGAAAACGCCGAACGGGAAATTTAATTAGGCACTGCATTGTCGATTATTTGAGTTTACTCATGGTCGAGAATACGGGAAATGTGTAAAAGATTTTTATTATTGAGTCAATTTGCAAAATTCGTGTAATCAAATTATCAAAACAAGTTTGACATCATTCAAAATAATTGTCAGGGGTGGTACTCTCAATGTTAATTTTTTCGCCCGAAAATTTTCGCTGATTTGCGCGCCATCTAGATGCATCAGGATCTACTAGTGTGTATATATTACCACCCCTGCTTGAGTACAACGTCGACGGTTGCACAACACGGGGCGCAGCGGCAGGACTCAGATCGCTCAGGTCTTAGGAGAGGGTGAGATAGGTTGGTTTTGACAGAAACAATGGTGGTTTTGTGACGTTGTGACTTTATAGAGTTGTGATGTTTTGACATTTGAGTCATTTGACTGTGTGTCAAACAGTGTCAAACAGTGTCAAATGTCAATAACTCTAAATAACAATTAATATGTACAAAATTTCACCAATCAATTACAAAAATCCAAGCGTGTTAAACTATAAAATGAATCCAACATTAAATTTCTTATCTAAAGTATCTAACGTTGCAAACGCGTCTCAATAACGTATGTGAAAACAGTGACGTTTCGGGAAAATGACATTTTGCACTGTGTAAACAATTGTTTTCTTCAAGTTTGTTGTTATAATTTTTATACCCACTCACTCGTTCTGAGTTTTGGTGAGAGAGTACTAATTTCTCAGATCAGCAAAACTCGATATCGAGACGTGTAATTATTAAATTGTGTTTTCTCGTGATTTCGGTTTTTTAATTTTACGACAGTACTTTCTCCGTAAAAAATTCGAGTGAAATGGATGACGTTGACGATATTGATCCACAAGTTTTGGTAAACACTTATTTTCTTCTACTATACATGTTAAATATTGCACATTTGTGTTTTGTTTACATCTGCTTTGTATTGCGTTTTTTGAAAAAAGTTCGAGTTTTTAAGTTTTTAACCGTGGATTTCCTTGTTCCAAACATGAATTTTGTGTTCAAAATTTAAATTTTGTAATTGCAAAATCTGAAGTGTTTGGCAGTTACATATTCTGCACCTTTGTATATTTATTTTATATTTGGGGATATTGACTTTTGTATTTAAATTATGCAATTATTAATCCAAATCATAAATCATAAATGAATTGAATCATAAATCCGAATTTTTTTCTTCATCTGCTGAAATTCAAAATGTTGAATTTTGTTGCACTTGCAAAAATTGTATTAAATAACTTGAATTTCAGGGATTGATAATATTTGATTGAAAGTCTGAAGTTTGGCAGTTCTATATTTTGCATCTTTGTATATTTATTTTATATTTGAGGATTGTTATTTTTGCATTCAAATTTTGCAATTATTAAGTCACTGAATCATCAATCTGAATTTTTTGTCCATTTGTTGAAATTCAAAATGTTGAATTTTGGTGCACTTTCTGTATTTGTATTGAATAACTCGAATTTCGAGATTTAAAATATTCAGATTTTGGGTTTTTATGTACCTTTTGTTTATTTTCATCATATGTTAATTTTTACTTTGTAAATTTCAATTTTTGAACACTACACAATTGTAATTATCAAGTTTTTAGATTAATAAATTGAAGAATACGAAGTTTTTTATAGTTAATAGGTTGAAATTATCCATTTTTTCAGTCTTTAAATTTTTTGATCCTCAAATTTCAAAGTCTTGCAATTTTCAATTTTCATATCTTGTTATTCAAATACATCGACTTCAAGAATCTAATTATGCGGTCATCAAGTCACCGAATTATCAAATTTCATCATTTTCCATTCACTGAAATGTAAAATTATATGCATTTTATTGACATTCCAAAGTTTACCTACACTATATAAATTACTGAAACGTTGAAGTTTGAAATAATAAATCTTTTAGGGAACAAAAATTTATTATTCCCAAAGTTTAAATATTTAAATTTTTACCTTTTTTCAACCGAATTTTGAATTGCACGAAGTTGTACTTCTTTCTTGGAATCATGATAATTGAATTTCAGTGAATTTCAAGTTTTCTCTTATTTTTTGCCATTTTCCAATTTAGAATTTCTTCTTCTTAAAGTACTCCGGTAGGAATGGAGTTGGCAAATATTCATGTTTTTTCGAAATGCCAAGAAAGTATGAAAAATTCCATAAATATGTCTAAAAAGATGTTTTTTCTATTATGATCTATGATTACTACACAAAAACCCGAATAAAAAAAAGTTGATGATAATTCGATGTTTATTTGACTTGTTGTGTATTCGTAGCCGGATTAATTCAAATCTTACCATCGATTTCATTCACGTAAAAACGTTACGGAATCGTATACAAAAAAATGTATAAGGTCGTGTTATCATACATTGCAAACTACTCAATGAAAAAAATGAAATTTGCCATTGTTATAGGATGAAACCATAGTCAGTGTTGTGCTAAAAGAAGAACCTGGAGAAAGATTCGACCCTGTATACATAGAGGACATATGTTCTGGGACATCCTTTCTTTCTGGAAAAGTTTTCCTGCCCATTGACGGCCACGATGTGGATTTCCCTGATGATATGGTAAAAAAATGACCTCAAAAATCAAACGATTGAAAAGAGGCACTTATATCATTCTGTAGCCCGAGAAAGAGAAGCGAATTACTGATCGAAAAACGTAACGTCCTTTAAGGTGCCTTTCTATGGTTCCAGAATTTTCGGAATGCGATTCCAGAACGCAATGGCGGCGGTCAATAGCGGTTAAAACAACCTATCTGCGCCGCTCGCGCGTCCCAGATGACGCGTTCGCGCATCAATTGAAAAAAAGTAATTACGGCGCGAAAAATCGGCGCGTGAATTGTGTGATTTTATGCTGATTTCTGTGCATATATCTGCCGTTGTCATTACATGTCATCCACCATTGCCGGAATCCGAGATGAGTTTTAACCACCGCCATTGACCACCATTGTGTTTTGGAATCACATTCCGAAAAATTTCGGAATCATATAAAGCCACCTTTATGGACAGCCCCTGAGGATTCCCTTAAATTCACGTAAAATTCTAGCGACATCTCCTCTAAATTCCTATAAGATTTCCCGTACTATTCCGGCGCGAGAACCTTACAGAAATTCAAATGTTGACGAAATTTCGGTAGCTGGTACATGAGAACCCTCATGGAAAGAACATGGTAAACTGTTCAGTTTCCGGGAAATTCTTTACGGGATCGTAAGAGAATCAAACACAAATCTTGCGGAAATCTTGTGCTGTGTAGGTTATAGTTACGCTACCTCAAACAGTAGATTTCGCAACTATTATGATATTACTTTATTGACTTTAACATAGAAAATCACAGCTATCGTAGCCCATAGACTACGAATCCTGATAAGCGACTTCAAAAGAAAACAAGTCGTGTCATTTAATGACTTTTTTCGGTTAAAGTAACAGAATGTCGATACTTCCAATCGCCCTACGTAAAATCATTAGTATTTTCCGTCATCACCAAAAGTAAAAAGAAAACCTGTCTAGTCGAACCTACTAAAAACTTTCCTCAGTGTACTTAACAATTCCAGGTCAAACTCGAGCTCGAAGGCGAAAGCAGTACCCACCACTGGTCCTCACACCTAACCTCAAACCTCAGTCTCAAGGACGTCAACATCCAAAAGTGCTTCACGGAAGTCGACCTCTCCAGCATCGAGATCATCCCCGACCATGAACAACAAAAGTTCTACAAAGTCCAATGCATCATCTGCAAAAAGTGGTTCCTCAACAATGACTCGATGATCACCCACCTCAAAACTCACTGCGACAAAAACCAGTGCGAGGTCTGCGAGGAAAGCTTCCTGGACACTACGACCCTCCACGCGCACATGTTGAGCCACGTGGGCATGGTCCCTCTGGAGTGCAACATCTGCCAAAAAACATTCGCCTACAAATGGTGCCTTAGAAACCACATGCAAACCCATGGAAACACTCTGGAGGACCACGATCCTTCGCCCCATAAGCCGGAGACGAAAAACTCTAGGGAAAAAACGAAACAGGACACTCTAGAAGCGGGCAAAAAATTCGAGTGTTCAATATGCCACCGGTCATTCACCCAAGCGACGGCCTTGAACAACCACATGATGTCCCACAGCGGGGAAAAGCCTCATACCTGCACCGTCTGCAAAAAGTCATACAAGAGGAAGAGCGAGTTGCTGCGCCATCACATGGTGCACACCGGGATTCGGCCTTACGAGTGCAAGGAGTGCCTTATGACCTTCAGGGAAAGGTCAAAACTGAAATCCCATTTGCTGGTGCACACCGGGGAAAAACCTTACAGCTGTCACATCTGCCACAAGGCGTATGCCAGGAGGTCGGACCTGAAGAGTCACATTTTTTCGCACACTGGTGGCCAGTACGACTGCAAAATTTGCGACAAGATCTTCACCAAGATTTCCGACCTTAACAGACACGTTTTGATACACACCGGGGAGAAACCTTTCGCTTGCGACCTCTGCGACATGGCTTTTAGGGAGAGGACTAGGCTCAACTCTCACGTGGCTTCCATTCATACCGGTGTCAAAAGACACAATTGCCATATATGCGTGAGGAGTTTTACGGAGAAAGTAACGCTGAGGAAGCATTTGCTGAACGAGCATGCGGGAGAGAAACCTCACGAGTGCAAGATTTGCAAGAAGGTTTTCAAGGAGAGGCAGACCCTGAAGAAGCACTTGCTGACGCATAAAGAAGACGAAGATGATAGCAACGAGTGTCTTGTGTGTTTGAAAAAGTTTTCGCATAGAGCGGCGTTTAACAGCCATGTTATGACATGCAACGCTTCATAGACGAATTTTGTGTCGACTGGATGGTTTTGTTTGAGCGTGGGACGATTGATGTTGCGAAGGGTTTCGGGAGGAAGTGAGGTTTTTTTAGGAATAAAGGATTTTTTCTTTTTGAGAGTTTTGTGGATTTTTTGTGAGGTAAATGTGTTGATGGCTGGTGACTTGGTGGTGCAGGCTCGATTTTTTATAGGCAAACTTATGTCTGAGTGATCTTGTGAGATCAGTTGATCAACCAGAAACCAAGTCAGTTAACGATGTTTATACAGTGAGGCAAATTTTTAGTACATTCAACCAAAGAGGTTTTTTTTACTTTTGGTGAGAACGAAGAATACTGTTGATTTTACTGATCTGAGGGGCGATTGGAAAGATAGACTACATTCTGTTACTTTTACCGGAAAGAGTATTCAGAATGACCAGACTTGTTTTCTTTTAATGTTGCTAATGAGAATTTATTGAAATACTTGAACTCGTTTAGATATTTTTTCAATACTCGACTTAATGATATGATACGTTTTCGTTACATTTCGTTTTCAAATTACGCGGAAAAAAATTGAAACGGCACAGAAAGACTTGAAATTTTGCACGATTATTCATTATACTTTTTGGAATTTTTTAATGCGTATAACTGATTGATCAATCATACGCACCGAAAATTGTAATAATTTTCGGCAATTCTGACGCCTCTTGAGTAACTTGAATAATTAAACTCTAACAAATAAATTGGCATGAAACATTCAACCGAGTATAATATATTATATGCCAGTTTTGTGCTATTTCTGCACAAATTTGCGTAAAAAGCGTTTGTCAAATCCATTACCAAAATTCGTGTGAACTTAGTGCAAACTCACGCGTTTGCATAAGATCCGCACACGTTTCGCATGAAATTTGCATAAATTTCAACGTTTGTGGAAAATTTTTTGAGAAGAACTAATGAAAGGCAGCGTGATGTCATTTCGGATATCCTCGAAAGATACTACGGCGATGAACGCGAAAAGAAAGGATCACATTTGGATAGTTCTGTTCCGTGAAATCAAATTACGTAGATTTGTACGCTTTATTGTTTCGATCGACCTTTCATTCGAAAATTCATGTTCACGCTCACACTGATGATAAACTTTAGCAGTGTGAAGTTTAAAAAAAGAGTTTGTTCCATTTAGTTCTGTCAATGACGAGCTTTCAAATTTTATAATTGAAATAAAAGTCATATACATTCAGTAGAGTGCCCTCAATCTTATTCTCAATTCGACAAAATGCTTCCAGTTTTCGTTGAATTAACAAACAGTGCAAAAAATTACATTGTTTTCCGTCTCTCAAAATTAAACATCACATCAATACAACCGCGAATCCTACAAACATCTGTATGCACTTGTACAAATGCTGGGAAAACATGTATTTGCCAAAAACAGTAAAAGAACATCCGTATTCGTTACAAACGCTGGAAAAATATCGGTATTTGCAAATAAATCGATATACGTATATAAACATCGATAAAGTATCGATTAGGATCGATGCAAAACATCGAAATTTGAAAATACATTGATACACGTCTAAAAACTACGACCAGTATCTATTATTCTCCCGCCGATTTCCCGCTCTCATTACAGTTGCAGACGAAAACAATGAGACAAAAAACGCGTAATTGATAGTACAGTACTAATCCAATTATCACTGTAATCCCGAGCTGTGGCACTCGCAGCGCTATTCCGACGTACTCACACTGGCAGAAAACCCTTCCAAAGTTAAGTTTGCAAAAATAGTTTCGATCGATCTTTTCATTCGAAAATTCATGTTCGCACTCATACCTGCGAAAAACCTTACCAGTGTCAAGTTTGCAAAAAGAGTTTCAATGACGACAATTTTCCATAATTTTACGAAATTTTCGTAATTTGACAATCACAAGCGTACTCACACTGGCAGAAAACCCTTTTTCAGTATGAAGTTCGAAACAACCATCTCGTTTGAAAATTCATGTTCGCACTCACACCGGCGAAAAACCTTATGAGTGTCAAGTTTGCAAAAAGATTTTCCGTGACTAAAACATAATTTGACAACCACGTACGTACTCATACGGGCGTAAAACCCTTTTAAAATTTGAAACAACCATTCTGTTTGAACATCCATGATCGCACTCACACTGGTGAGAAACCTTTTGGGATAAGTTTGCAAAAAGAGTTTATTTCACGTGTTTGTTTCATGAAATGTATAAAATAAAGTCGTGACTGAAGTCTCAGTGCCCGGCCCATGAAACAGTTGTTTCGATGGAAGTAGTGTAGTCATTTTTTATGTTTGTTATCATTTTCGATTTTCTATGGATCCGACTCGCTCTAAAAAGTTTCAAAAGTATAAAAGAAAAGAAAATTGGGTCAAATTTTCAACTCGATATTTAAATGATCGAAGGTTCCGCGCAGAGCTTCTTTTTGCCATTCCTCAATGTAAAAGAAGAAAAATCGAACCGGGAATATCGTACGCAATAATAAATTGAAAAAGGATAACGATTTCCTGGAACTTGTTGATAGTATAAAATCACATCATATCATTTAAATGACGTTCCTTATGTTTCACTGTTTTTACTGCAATTTTTTCAAGTTCATTTAACCTATGAAAAACTTGAAAGTCAAGAAAAGTCGAGAGAGTTTAAAGTTCTGCAAGAATTTATGCTACAAAACAGCATCAACTAAAAGCATTGCAAAATGTCTCGGTAGAAAACGTCTTCTCATCTCTCGATGATAATGATGTCAAAAATGGAATATTATAAACATTTGAAATGTGGAAAAATGGTAATATTGTTCAATTTTCTAAAATTAAAACTTGCGTCTCAAATCACAACCTCCAAACTGTTATCTGAAAATGTAATGCTTATAGAAGACAAGTCAAAAATTTTAACTAGTTCCGAACGTAGAAACTCTATCAACTTTTTTATTCGTATCAATGAAACATCCCGTGATCATAAGAAATATAAGTTTTCGGAATTTTGGGATTTTTGTACGTGTGAATCGTATCAAAAAATAGTACAAAACAAAATTCGTTACCTTCGAGTTTTGATATCGCTTGATATTGACATGTTTTCTTTTTGGAGACAAGGTCAGTGAGTGAGGGCAAACCAGTTTCGCTCCTGAATACCGTGCACGATATTGATAATTGCTTTATTTCGCGAGTCTGTTCCTTCGCGAAACATGCATTTTCGTAGTGTGGTGGCAAAATTGCGTCGAATGCATTCAGGAAATTCGTATAATTTACAAGAAATTTCCAGTTGCTATACATACTTATATGTAGAAACTTATATCATTGTAGAGACGAATAAAAGTATTTTAGATACGGAATTTTCCTGATTTCCTTCGAAGTGTGATACAAAATAAATGGACGGATAAAAAACACCTCTATCTAATAATCCACGCCTCATTTCTTTGCAAAATTTTCGTCCCGAAAACATAAGCACCACACACGGATTTTTTTTCGAGACGGCCAATTTTTTGCACAACCCCTCGAGACGTTCATTAATTTCCGCATAACCTGTTCCTTGTTGCATTGAACAAAAATGGCGGAAACTAAACGCTCATTTGCATTTTAAGTACGATTCGAAACGCAAAGAAGAAAACTTTTCTTACTGCGGTAATCATGAAAATCATTTATAGCGCAAAATAACGCGCAAAAAATCCTCGAGCTTATTATGCACTGTATGTTTATTAGTCGGGAGCACCTTCGTGGCGAGGTCAAGGACAGTTTTTATTTTTGCTGCGGAAAATGACGTGATTCAGCTACGAAAAAATGTAATGTTGTTTTTCGTCTTGCAATTAATAATAGAAGTATACAAACTCATGCGGTAAAATCATATTCTATAACTTTTTGGTGTTCTTAGAAGACTGTTTGAATGTTTGCACTTATACCTGCGCGATTCGTACTTATACTAGTGTTTTCAGTTGACCTTCAAAAATTTTTGTCTTTACGAAGTTGCCAAAGTCAAATTGTGGCATTTACACTGGTGGAAAACAGTATAAGAATAAAATGTGCGAACCTAACCTCCAAAAGACCGACTGCGTTTGAAAAGACATGTTGGTACTCTCACTGGCAAAAAACCGTAGTTAATGTTGAGTTCATATTCAAAACGTTATGTCAGTACTCACACTGTCATAATATCCTCTCACTCTACAGTTTTAAAAGTCGAATTTGGCACCCACGCTGGCGAAAAACTGTAATAGTGTAAAATATATCTAACCTTCAGAAGAATCATTTCATTTGAAGAACCATCCATTACGAAAATTCCCCTTAACTTGAGGGTCAACTCTCAACTTTCAAGGTTATTTTGATCACTCGACTTGAGGGTTAACTTTGAAAATTGAGGGTTAGCCCTCAAGTTGAGTGGTCGGAAGAACCCAAGAGTATGGCGATAGTCAATAATTTGATTCTGAACTCACGTGGTGTGATAATTATTAATTATCTGTTAATTTCAAAATGACTAATATATGATCAACTATGAAACAGAAAGAAACATTAACTTTGTACATGAAAAGGTTATCAATCAACTTGTGAATCTCAACGATTGATTGCCCATTGATCGAAAAATTTCATGTGTAGTCTCGTGGAATTTTTATCACGCATTTACCCCATCAATATGTCAAGGCAAGCTTGTTTTTGAAGAAAAAGTTCTTTTTTCGAAAAATAAAAACGGTCTCCTGGAGACCGCGCCAACTTTTTGCCATCAACTGCAATTAAACTCACAGCGTCAGATACAAAGTCAACTTCCTAATGTTGCATAATCCTTGTTACGTTCCGGCAATCATTGAATGTCAATTTGATTGCTGTTCGATTTTTTGCTAAACGTGGAATAGTCACGAAAATATTCTTTGAAAATATTTATTTATTTATGAGATCAACGGGTATAAGACAGAAAAGTTGGTTTGCTGCAGCCAACCAAATATTTGGTAGATATTTAGCCAACCAAATTTTTATTTGTGCGTATCAAACTTTGACTAGCTGTACCAAATTTTTATTCAGCTGGAACGCATTCTTGGTCGCTGGTAATAAAATTTGGTTCTCTCTACCAAACTTTTTGGTTGGTTAAATATCTACCAAATGTTTGGTTGGCTGTACCAAACGACTTTTCAGTAATCAATTAGTTTCTTGCTACACGTGGGCGATAGAAAAATTACAGCGAAAACATAGATATGAATGTTGAATGATGCTTAATGTATAAAAATGTACATAAAAATTTCTTATAAATGTCTTATGGACCGCAACCACTCGAATCAATTGTATACTGCACTGTACGATGGCAAACTTGGGGTGATTCGTAGAAAAATTCAAGTGATTGAGAATAAACATTAGCCGTCCGACTCATTTGATTAATAATTTCAGATAATCCAGCACCAGTTTCAAAATATGGCATTTTCTTCAGTATTTCAACACGCTCGGTAAACATAGTGTCAAACAAACACTTAAATTTGTAGACTGTTGAGAAAATGTTTATCAGTCACTCGTAATTCAAGTATGTCAATGTTTTCGTATTTGAGCTTGGACTTACTGCACTTGCATTTTTTGCAAATTGCAAACTCCATCTCAAAGACGTAGCCAGAAATTTCATTCAGGGGGAGCTGAGGCGATTTTTACTCGAAGTTAATTCAACTTATTCAAAAAGTAAAATATTATTAGAAAATAATGAAAATTTCTTACATTCTCGAAGTTTTCGATACTTTTTGATATCTCTGAAATTTCCAAAATGTTTGAAATGCTTAAAATTGTCAAAACTCTCTGGACTTTTGAAATGCTCGAAATACTCCAAACTTTCAAGATTTGCAAAATTGTTGAAAATCTTGAAGTGTCCGAAATGTTCAAAATTATTGAGTTCCTTAAAGTTTCGGAAATTCGTCGAATTTTCGGAATTTCAATAATTATGAAAGTGTGGTAACTTTTCAGAATTTTCGAAACTTTTTCAAATCTCTGAAATTTCTGGAATTTTCAAATTTTGAAAAGTTCGGAGATTCCTAAGAGTTTAACAATTTCCAAAATCCCCTAAACTTTGAAATTTATCAAAATAATCGAAAATCTTGAAACATTATAAAAATGTTCCAACCAAACAAAAGTTTCTCGACATTTTAGAAACTTGTAAAATTTTTACAATTTGAAGAATTATGAAAACTACTTCAATTCTCAAGATTTTCGAAACTTTTTTTAATCTCTGAAATTGTTGAAAATTTTTGGAATTCTGAAAAATGTCAAAATACTAAAAACTTTCGGGATTCTCTGAATTATTAAAAATCTCGAAATGTTCTAAATGATCAAGTTTCTCGAAATGTGAAGAATTCGTAAAATTTTCGTAATATTATCAAGAATTATGAAAATATTTCAAAATTTCAGAATTTTCGAAACTTTTACAAATCTCTGAAATACACGAACATCCTGAAATTCTCGAACTTTTCGAAATTCCAGTAACTTCCAAAATCCTCGAAATACTTCAAACTTCAAAAATTCTCAAAATTGTTAAAAATCTTGAAATGTTAAAAATATTACAAATTTTTAAGTTTCTCGAAGTGTCAGAAATTCGTAAAATTCTCATAATTTCAAGAATTATGAAAATTATTGTGAATTTCCAGAATTTAAAAAATTTGTTTAGAACTTCGAAATGTTCAGAATTGTTGAAATTTCGAATATTTTCAAACTTCTAAAAACTTGCCAAATCTTCGAAATCCCCAAAACTTAGAAAATTTCCAAAATTGTTGAAAATCTTGAAATGTTGAGAACGCTAAAAATCATCAAGTCTCTCGAAAACTTGGACACTCGTGAAAATCAGTATTGTTCTACTATTTTTTTCGAAATGTACTTTTTTGCAATGTGCTAGATTTTTCAAATTTTCTAGAATTTGAATTGAATTTGATTTTCTAGCATTTTTCCATTTCCATTTTCCATTTTCCATCTTCTGCTCCTCTGATTTGGCTACCAAACGGGCAGCTTCTAAGCGTTCATAATTCATCCGCTACAAGTTCCAGAGAAATAATTGTGTTCATGTGTGCATCATTACTTCGAATGAATTTCTAATATATGTAAAATTCATAATCATATATATAAGGGACGATTACAATCGTCCCTTTATATGAAGTCTCATTTAAAGTAAAATTGTTGTATTTGTCACTGGGTTGAGTTAAAATAATAGTGAAGACACTTTTCGATTTCCTAGTCAAAATTGAGTCAAACTGGAATGGACTCATAATGGACTGAAGAATGAAGTCTCATTCTTCAGCCCATTTCTCTAAAGTGAAATGCTTCATTGTGTGTACAAGCACTAAACAATGAATCGATGCCCAATGTATCCCCACTGTGTTAGATCACGCCGGCTTTGAAGTTGTCCGAGAGCTTCTGATACCGCATCTCGCGGTCGGTTGTAGCCGAAGCCAGTTCTTGTTGGCATCGCGAGCGGGCCACTCTCGTTCTTTCTCGGTTCGTTCGTTGGTCCACGGAAAATCTCAATGATCGCCCGCATTATCAGTCTCGCGTGCCTCTGAAAAATCTCTCGTGTACCCAAATAAGTAGGTGATTTTTTTTCGGTGCGCGCGTTTTTCATTTTCTGTTACGTTTTCACGAGTTCGAAGTTGGTGATTTTCAAGTGTAACGGTTTCCGACCGGAAAAAAGTGTGAATTTGACACAACTTTCACTGAAATTGAATAATACGATATTACGTGAAATATGAATGGAATAAGATGTACGAATTGAAATTTTGGTATTTCCCGCGTACGTCATTATTTTTCACGATGTTGTTTGCGCTCGTCGATGTCGACATCGATACATGAATTGCAAATTCGTGAATGCGAATTCATTTTTGCGGCATTTTTATGCAGACGTTGAAGTCACCCGAAAAGAACTTCGGCAATTTCAAGGTCGCTCTTTCGTCTCGAAATTCGACAAAGTACGAAAACTGGTTTGACGCAATTTACTGAGGGCCAATTTGTTACTCATTTCGTCGAACGTTTGGGATAAATGACGTGCGATAAGCGTCAAATGATATCGGGTTTTGCGAATTTCAGGTTTTTCTGCCGATTTGAATATGAATATAAACTTTTACGATTGGATATACAAGTCCTGTGGGCTATGGGAACTATACGATTTTTTAATTTTTTTTACGGCGTTGGAAACAAGTCGTTTCATTTTCGGAATTTCCTTTTTTTGTTTTAATTGTGTAAATAGCGCAAAAACGTTATCGAACGTTCGTCATTATTTCCGCGAACGTTTTCTTTTTTTCAATCTAAATTGACGTTTACTTTTCATTTACTCATTCTTCTTTGCTTTTGTGCTCAAAGCTAACGTTACGAATTCTCCTCGTGTTTGTTACTGTGAAATTGAAAAATTACGAAAAATTATTACTTTTTGATTTCGTCGTTAAATTTATGGAATATTTCTTTCTTTGCTTCTTCATTAAATCTGCACTTTAGCGACTTTTCTGAAAAACGTAGGGGGTGAGTTAAAATGATGAAAATATTTGTGGAGGGTTGTAAAAGTGCATAAACGATCGGCGCGCAGACCGAAAAACTTGTTTATTTATTGGGTAATTAATACAAATAGCGTCAAATTATGAAAATGAGCTTAACAGACAAAACATACAAAAAGATACGAAATCAATTCAAGAGGAGAATCCGCATCAAAAACTTAAATTATCATGCATGAAGTTGAAATTGGAGTGGACCGAAACCAAATTCAAGCATTGAAAACGTCAACTTTCTTTATTGTTGAAAAAGAGTTATTGAAAAAAACACGCAGGTTTTTTGAATCCGACAAATCAGAGTATTACATAAATTATTCACGTGGGCTATTGCATGGCGATAAGTTTTTATACGGTTTTTTATGTAAAAATTTGTACCCCACGACGGTGGCGGATACAGGGGGTTGGGGGGGGACGAAGGGGCGATCGCCGCCCCCCCCCCCACCTTTTTGCAATTTCTCAAAAAAACTATGTGTAAAATTATTGTTATAATGATCATAATTAGTATTATTACCATAATGATATTTAAAATTATCGTTTTACCCTTTTTTTCAAGATCATGTTGAGTATTAATCTACGGAAACTGAAAAATGACTTATAAGCAAAAAATTTGTGATGAAATAAAAAATTTTCTGAATAATGAAAAAATTTTGTAAATGACTCAAATTTATGAATTTTTCGAAACTTTCGAAATTAACCAAAATTTTGAAAATTAGCGAAATTTTAGGTATTTCTTTCGAAGTCAACAAAAATGTTGAAAATTAGCAGAACTCTTAAAATTATCAAACGTCTTGACATTCTTAAAATTTTCAAAATTTTTGTTATTTTGGACATTATTATTTTTTTGCAGAATACTCAGAATTCTGCAAAAATTTTGAAATCTCCAAATTTTTTAGAATTTTACAGAATTCTTACAGTTTTTAGAATTTGAAGGTGTTGAAAACTTGAAAAACTCCCAAAATTTTTTAAACTATTAACGTTTAAAAATTCCGAATATCGAAAAAATTGCGATTTTTCTTAAAATTATAATAATTATCCTTAATTTTATGAGAATTTTGTAATTTTTGACATTTTCAAAAATTTTCTAAATATAATGGTCAAATATTTGTAATCTTAGAATATTCAAAAAATATCTCAAATTATGATCGTTGTTGAAAAAAAATTTTCGACTGCCCCCTCCCAATGAAAACCTGTATCCGCCCTTGCATTATGACTGTGGTTTTTCCTCAAATTTGAAGTAAAAATACCTGCAGATATTTATACGTCCTGTATGTAAAAAACTTCATTTGATCTATTTTTACATATACCAGACGTTACATAAAATTCAAAAATGTTCGATTGGTCGGTGGAATTCGATCAGCAAAGTTCTCGTTTTTCAGCAGACTACTGTATATTTTAAACATGTAACTGGAAGTTTGAAAGTCTAAGTTCTCTAGATTTTCGAAACATTTGGGCGATAAAAGTTTTAATTGCGAATCGTTTTCGTATACATTCTATACTCCGATTTTTGGTTTTACGAGGTTCGATTTTTGTGTTTAATTCTTCCACCCAAAAAATGTATGTTCAAGTCTTAGAAATTCAAAAAATGTACTGTAAACTTTCGTTTATGTTGACTGGTTCAGAGCGTAAACATTCGTTTATGTTGACTCCTAGCCCCTATCGTCTGATTGGTCAGATTATAGGGAGTAGGCAAAGAAATTATTTCATTGGTTACCGCAAATTCAAGTGTTCTCTTATTTGCTGAGTTTATTGTGGTGGGGGGCGAGAAGAAATCGCGAGTCAACATAAACGAGCGTCAACATAAACGAAAGTCCACTGTATTCAGTTTTTCCTCTCAGAGGCGTTTGTATCTTCAGAAGCTCGGGAAAACGCGCCCTATTTACCCCACTCTCGTCCCTCTGTGCACCCCTTCAGGCCGATTTGTTGTCTTTTTTTCTAATAGTGAGATTTAATGAGTATCGATGAATCATCACGATACACGTACGGAATTTGGAAACTTTATTGAAAACTTGGCGATTTCTTTGAAGTGCCACTTGACATTCTCCACGCGACTCTTGAATAAACGCGGAATTGTCTCGAACTTTATGACTCACCGTTATACTCATTTACGAATAACATTAATGCACTTTTGATCCTTTGAGGTGAGGTGCATTGTGTGCATTACAAATGAGTGATAATAAATTAAATTGACCTTCACGTTTTGAATCATCACGTAGGAATGTTTAACTGCGACATGTCTAGAACAATGTTTTTTTGCAAATGTTTATCAAGAATTATTGGTTTATACAGGGTGTCCCAAAACCACCGTAACAGCGGAAAAATGGGGGTTTTAAAAATTTGCTAAATTAACGAGCTTATAATATTAAGAAGATTAGTCAATATTAAAATTTGAAAATCTCGATAATTTACATCAGTTTCCCAAACTCTGTGGGGTATTATAGAGTTTACTGATGTTTTATTTGCAAAATTCCGCTTCGTTTGCTAAATTTTGAAGATTTTTAAATCTTTTGAATGTTCCTCTGTGTTGACAAAATTGTTTGCTGTTCCAAAGATTTCCAAGTTTTGAAGGAATACCGGAAATTGCGTTTTCCAATTTTTTTCGAATCCGGAATTTTGAGAAACCAAAAATACTTACAAAGGTTTAGATGATTGTAAAGGTTTGAAAATTGTGTGATTCTGCAGAAATCGCGAACTTATTTTTACACTTGTCGAGAAAATTCTACATTTTCTTAAGTCCACATTCTACAAACATGCAAATTTTTGAATACTAGCAAAACTTTAAAAAATGTGTTCAAGTTCAGAAATGTTCAAATTTCCGTAAAATGTGTAATGTTTTACATAATTCGGTCAACTGATGTGAATGTTGAAAATGTTTCGAATTAAATCTACGTCGATTTCGCAAATTTCGGAAAATGCAAAGGAAAATTATAAATTACGAAAATTTGGAAGATTAAAATGAATTCGAAGTTGCTGAGTTTTGATATTTTTTAAGTTCTGAACATTTCAAAAAATTGTTGTCTCAGAATCCTATGGTTTTCTGTTCCTACGGTAATTTTGAGACACCGTGTAATCAAATATTAACGTAACCAGTAAATTTTGATGCGATTCCGTAGTTTAGATAAATCTCCGTTTGATGTACATAGGAAGAATCGACAGCTTGATTTTTTATTAAACAATTTCGAAACATACACAATTTTGCTTTACTTGCAGAATTTCTCAAGTTAGGGAGTCGACTCTCAAAAAACCACGTGATAGTCAATTTCATCGCAATTAGACTATTGGACTTGAAAAATGTCATTTATACCATAAAATGCCCAAATTTCACCGTTACTTCGAATGTTGCCATTGTTGCAATTATTACGTGATAGTGTTGGCTCGTTCAAGAATAAGCGAGAGTATTAAAACTTACGGAATTGCGTCGGCCGACCAACGATCTCATTAAAAAATAGTTACCTCATCGATAATAGTACCTGCTTTGTGTCCTTCTCTGCAGTCGTAAACATTGTAACTGTTGATCGGTAAATATGATCATTTGTTGCGCTATAAGCCGCAGTGTGACGAAATAACAAACGCGACAAAGCCACAAAACTTTCTTTTTCAACTATGACAGTACGCTAAATTAACGGGATCGAATTTGAATGAGGTGCATTGTCGGATTTATATAATATTTTGGGCAACTGCCCGGGGCGGAAAATTTTGTAGAACAATGAGATTTAAAATCGATTATCGTTGTATGATCAAATATGATCCAGTTTAAAACCTGATCGATTCTGATCAAATTTGATTGACTCTAAATATTTCGTTAAAACCTTATAATTGAACCTCACGAAGTATGATCGAAACTTGATCATATTTTTATGATCCAGTTGAAAACCTGATCGATTCTAATAAAATATGATCGACTCTAAATATTTCTTCAAACATAATTGAATTGAACCTTACGGAATATGATCGAAACTCGATCGTGTTGTCATGATCGAATATGATTCATTTATAAATCTGATTGAATATGATCAAATATATTATCGGATCGAGAATTTTTAGAACCATGATCTAATATGATCAAAAAAGACCGAGTTTCGATCAGTTTCTTTCAGCAAGGAAAATAAAAATTCAGTTTATAAGTACTAAACTTGACTCAATTTTTTTATTTAGTTTGATTCGGAATGATTCCGAAAAATCAAAAGTAGTTAAAACTGAATTTTTTTCTCGTGAACTATGAAAATTGTTTGAAACAATAAGTGGAGTAGAAATTTCCGAAGTGAGCCCACGAGTTTCGACGTTGGAAAAAAAATATATTCTACCCAGTAGTATCAAGTCACGCCATAAATATTTTCTAGACAAATTAATTCGTTTATTCAATGCACGCGAGGAATATGTAATTTGGGGACCCTGCTGAGAGTGGAAGAAATAATGAATTGACTGATTATTGACGTACAGCGTGGGAGAAATACCAACCCATGTGAGAAGTTAATCACACCCGTGGGAGAAATGAGTACTTCTCCCACGGGTTGATTTACTTCTCCCACAGGTTGGTGAAAGGAACGTTCACGCAAATGTCGGGGATATTGCTACTCAGAAACCACTTCAATGTTGTTCTCAAATTGCTGACTTATTATTTTTATATTGTTTTCAAACAGTAATAGAGCGATTTGTAAACAAAACGGAGTCATGTTTTGAACGTTAACGCCATCTTGTTTCCAGCGATAATGGGAACAAGATGGCGGACGAGCGACTCGACATACATCGAAACGTTAAACTCCCCAACCCTAACCTCAGAATTGCAAAACTGTGTATTGCTGCAATGTTTTTGTTGTTTTTTACAAAAGTGTCGAATACAGTCATAATTAATCCCGATGAAAATCAAATTGACGAAAGCGATGATTAGTTTTCAACTCCCTAAAGTACGTAGCAACGCTCTAAGGGTGATTGTTGTGTCAATCAATCAGATAATTCATTATTTCGTCCCCTCTCAGCGGGCCCCGAAATCACATATTCCTCGCGGTTGTTGAATAAAGTATTATGTGCGACTATTGGTCGGCGGAGAATATTCCACTCGCGTGTTACTGCACTCGCTACGCTCGTGCAGCAATTTCCCGCTCATGGAATCTTTTCCTTCTCTCACTAGTTGCACAATATTCTATTATTCACAATGTGCGGTCCAAATTTTTGGCATTGTTTAATGGAAAAATCATTCTTTCGTAAAGTATTTATTGAAAATTGATTAAAATTAAAAAAAATGTTGAAAAATGAAATGTTAGTACGTTCAAGTTGTCCTGCAATTGGGTTGTACGTGTGTGGACATGAAAAAAATGGAATGTCTCAACGAAAACGTCCAAAAATTGTTACAGAAATGGCAGCGGACAGTGGTACTTCCACGGGAGCTTCCCTCGAGCTAAAAACTCGAAGGACTCAATTCCAAACTCAAGCATCGACAATCGACACTAGAAGAAGGCAAGCCGTTTGCGTTCGGAGAGCTTTCAAAAAATATGGCCCCAAAAGAAATCCGAATATCATCCTTGATGGCCTCAATATGACAGTACCAAAAGGAACAATGTAAGTTAAAACAGACAAAAAATCCTGGGATATAAATAACCCCGAAAGTTGAGGATTAACCCTCGAGTTGTGAGTTATCCCTCAAGTTGAGGGAATTTTCCGTAAGGGTTACTCCAGTTACACACCACCCCAGAGGTCGAGCACGAGGCGCTTTTTTTTTGTTTACGTGGTGCGTTCCCCAGTAGGCCTATACCACCACGTTAAATGAACTATACAATATATGCAAGACTCCAAAAAATTTTGCATCACTTTGAAAGTTCAGAAATTTTGAAAAATTTTTCGAAACATCTTAATGCTTCGAGACGCGGCGAAATTTTGAAATTTATTAAAACTTGGGAATTTCCAGTTTTTCTGAACTTTGCAAATACCAAAACTTTACAAGCTCAGAACTTCAAAATTTTCTGAAACTTGACAATTTTTCCCAATTTTCCATAACTCCAAATCTAAAAATTTCAAGAACTTAAAAATTTCCACTATCATGTCACGAAAACTTCAATAAATCCAGAAAATTGTAAAGCTTCTAAGCTATAAAACTTTAGAATTCTTTGAAATCGTGTAAAACTTGAAAATTCTAACATTTCTGAAACTTTTGGAACTCCACATTTTTTTAAAAACTTGAAAAATGCCAGTTCTTTTAATACACTTTGTAAGCTACGAAACTTTGAAAATCATCAAAATTTTCATTAAAACTTAGAAAATCCCGGAATTTCGAAAATTCTAATACTTAATTCGCAAACTCAAAACTGTACAATTTCGAAGAATTTTCCAAAACATGGAAATTCTTCCAAATCCTCCTGACTTTAAAATTGTGAAGTCTCGAGAACTGCAAAATTTCCAATATCTCCAAAACTTAAGTTTTTGAGATATTGGAAATTTATTCGATGAATCCATATACATAAACTTCTTTACATATCCGATGATTATAATATGCATCTTATAACTTGCTCATAATCAATCGTAGTAGGATTGAGGTGAGGTTAGGTTATGTTAACTATTTCCAAGTGTCCGTATTTTCGAACAAGGTCATCTGGTAAACCCAATTAGGCCACAGTAGCACTATACGAACCCTATGGAAATTCTATAGGGCCTATATAGAGACATGCAGGTCCTATAAGATTCCTATAGGGATCTTAGAGAGTTTTTTCAGGGATACTATGCATGTTAACAAGGGATACTATACAAACGTCAGAAAAATCAGAAAAATATTGGAATCACGGCTTTTTTTACTCAGTTATGGCCTTCTGGGAGCCAGTGGATGCGGAAAAACAACTCTCCTATCATGCATTGTCGGCCGCAGACGCTTGAATGCCGGAGAAATTTGGGTCCTCGGGGGCCGGCCAGGTTCCAAAGGTTCCGGGGTTCCAGGGCCGCGAGTGGGTTACATGCCTCAGGAAATAGCGCTTTATGGGGAATTTTCCATCAGGGAAACTTTCATATACTTCGGGTGGATCGCAGGAATGACCACGGATCAAGTAGACGAGAAAATAGAGTTTTTACTGAAGGTGACTCTTTCCGGATATCAAAAATCATGAAATGAACTACCTGTTGATTGAAAAAAAACCTAGTCTGGTTTTTTTTCCGTAGTTCGAGTTAGTTACATAAATTTCATGAAATAAATGGAGAATTGCCGAATTTAAAGTCCTCATTTTGTAACATTGAGTAAAAACCATTCAGTTGATGACGAAATATTCGCATTTCTTATGGATGGTGTTTGAAACTCGATTTTACAAAATTCGCAATTCCGCATTTATTTAATCAGACTCGTACAACTAACTCCAATTACCAGAAGATTTCACAAGTAGAACCGAAAAGAATCCAAAAGTCAGTTTTTAGATTTGCCGTCGGAAAATCGTTTCGTAAAAAACTTATCCGGAGGACAACAGAGAAGAGTGTCTTTCGCTGCGGCTCTCCTCGCGGACCCGGAACTTTTGATTCTGGATGAGCCTACCGTGGGAGTCGATCCCGTGCTGAGACAAAGCATCTGGGATCACTTGGTGCACATCACGAAGGATGGAAACAAGACGATTATTATAACGACACATTACATCGAGGAGACGAGACAGGCTGGGATCATTGGCCTGATGAGGGGTGGAAGGTTTCTGGCGGAGGAATCCCCGAGGAAACTCATGGAAATGCACCAACTCGATACGTTGGAAGATGTATTTTTGAAACTCAGTAAAAGGCAGAACATGGGACTTCGGAGGAGGAGCAGTATTCTCAGCAGCGTTACTGGAGTTTTACCTGACGTGGTATAATTAGATCTTTGTTTTTTTACACGAAGTGGCTATTCGCACCGCCGTGGAGATATCATGAAGTTTCTGTGGAGATGAGTGGAGATATGTGGAGTTGAGTGGCGATATGTGGAGAAAGGTGGCTGTACAAGTGGGAGTTAAAATCCGAACTGTTGGCTTATTCTCACGATATTGTACAATATGGTAGTCATTTTGGATTTTTACAATTTTGGGTTGATTTCCTTCTTTAGTAAACGCACACAACCTTTTCAAACTTTAGTAATGCGAAATGACTTAACAAAAAATCAATTTCCTTCCAAAAAAACTTGAAATTATATGACTCAACTATTTCAGGTTAGGATACTTGCAATCGTAAAAATAAGATTGACCTTTCTCCACATATCTCCACTCAAGTCCACATATCTCCACGTGTATCCATACAAACTCCACATATCTCCACTTATCTCCACACAAACTCCACGATATCTCCACGGCGGTGCGAACAGTACGTTTCTTTTTTACACTCAATATCGAATTTATTATCAAGCTTTCGGTCCTCTTTGGACCCTCTCCCGGGTTTTTTACACTTGTTTAGCCCTGGCACAAATTGTAAACACGTGTAAAGATCTTGAAGAGGGCCCCAAAGAGGACCGAGAGCTTGATAATAAGCAGTAGCAACTGTTAATTGGCTTGTAGTAATTACAATTTATCGAATCTTTCTTTTAAACCCATTTCAATGTTGATAAAACATTATGTTATTGATTATTAATAATAATTAACATTTGTCGGATTTGAATGTATTGTTTTTCAGGACGCAGAAGATGAAATGAGTGGCGAATTCGGTGACAACGTGAGTGTCTGTAGTCGAAGAAAAAGTGTTGCTGTGAATGACGACGACCACGTAAGTAAATCTTCATTTTCAAATCAAAGAATCATTTAAATCGATCCAGCATCTAGATATATATGGTATAAAAAATGCATGATTGAATAGTTCATGAAGAATGGAAATGGTTACGAAGTTTTTTCATTCTCAACCGTTCGAAGAATTATATTCGCTCGACAATGGGGCAGGCCAGATTAAACAATACTGTTATTTTGCATATACATCACGATTTCGCCGACGACATTGATTTAGAATTGTTAATGAATTATTATTTTGACAGCTGTCACTCAGAATCGAAGTGAGCAAACTTAAATCGATTTATTTCTGCTCAGGTGCCAGAACTTCCTCCAGATGAAGAAGGCTCCTCGAATTTCAAAATGCTTGATCCAAAACACATGAAAGCTTTAATCTGGAAAAATTTTCTTTGGATGTGGAGAAACGTTGGGTGCGTCAAACGCAAATATCTTTACTGTGAAATAGTAATATTACGTTACCGAAGACGGCAAAATCATTTCTACGAGTGTGAAGGTTGTGGGCCGAGGCGAAGCCGAGGACTACAAGCATACGAGCGAGCAAATGATTTTCCGTCCAAGTGACGTATCATATTTTACATTAAGAGGGCGGTTTTCTCAGTGTCTACAAATTAAACATCTTTTTCGGTGTTCAAATTATTATCATTCTTCGAAATTCAGCTATAGAAGTTCCTCATTTTCTATTGCATGTACATTTTTTCATCGGGAATAATTTTTTTTGATAAAAATATTGTTCTCAGTGGACTTCTACTGCTATTCTGATAATATATAATAGCATGGGCAAAATGAATCAATTCTCCGCAGAATGATGGCGTTCATAATCGTTCTTCCTGTCACCCAAATCATCATTTTTTGCCTCTCCATCGGCAAAGATCCGGTTGGCCTGAAGATGGCGATCGTCAACAACGAGCTTAACAACAGCAGGGAAAAATGCATTCCGACGCCAGGTTGCTCCTTCGATCACCTTTCCTGCACTTTCCTGCAACATCTCAAAACCAGAACCGTAGAATTTTTACCGTACGACACGGAAGAAGAAGCAAGGCACGCCGTAGTAAAAGGGTGGGCTTGGGGTGCTTTGAGTTTCTCGGCCAATTTTTCGTCTTCCCTGATGGAAAGAATTTTCAGCGGCCAAGATGCTGACGAATGGAGCATTTCATATTCGGATGTGGATGTCGTCATGGACATGTCAAGTGAGAGACATTTTATTATCCGTGATTTTTCATGTGATAGGACAGAAGAATTTATGTGTTGGTGTATTTTTTATCACTTTTACGATGACTCTCGATCATTTTTAGTTACGCACGACTTACCTCAAAAATGGTAATTCGATATATTTGAAAAGTTGACTTGACTTGTGACTTTTAGTGCAAAAGAGTTCCAACATTTCTCTGTTTTGTAAAGATCGAAGAACATTTTCTCGTCAATTCATACGAAATGTTCTACCTGATGTATAATATTGCTCTGTAAGCGTCCTTAATAGGGTTATTATTTTTCGTAATTTCAGATCAGCAGATCGCGCTGTTGCTTCAGCGGGATATGTATTACGCTTTTCGATCATTTTCCAAAGAGATCATGAGGAGTTGTAACATGAGTGAAAAGTTGTCGGAAATTCCCATCGATGTAAGTTTTAAGAGACAAATTTGCGCCAAATGAACGCTTTTGCATAATTTTTTCTCTCATGAAGGATACAGTGAGCTCAGTTCGCATCAAGAATTAAAAAATAGTATTGAGAAAATAGATAATTTCCAATAGTGAATTTAGTTTGCATCAAGAATGATCCACTATGATTTATTATAACACAAATTTTTTCAGTTTCGAACGCCGATTTACGGACCCCTAGAACCGAACTTTACCGACTTTGCTGCGCCGGGAGTCATTTTGACGTAAGCCAAAATGTATTTATTTATTAATGAGATCAACGGGTACAACCCTTTACAATTAAATCAAGTTTCTTGCTACATATGGGCAATGGAAATATTACAGCGAAAATATAGATATGAATGTTTAACGTTGCTCAATATTTAAAAATGTACCTAAAAATTTCTTATAAATGTCTTAAATTGTTATGCGATCAAAAAACAAATTCCCTCCGCATTAAAATTGAAACGTCTTTTACTAATAACGCATTCATGACTTTCCAGGATCATATTTTTCTTGTCCGTGGCTCTAACATCAGGAGCTATGTTACTGGAAAGAAACGAGGGATTGATGGAGCGGAGCTTGGTTTCTGGTCTGTAAAATTTACATTTTACAGTCGTTATTTTTACGAATTTCGAGAAGAAAAAAGTCATTTTCAAATTCATAAACATATTGATTATTTTATTGTGCTGTAAATGAATGCATTGCAGGTATAACTGGACCGGAAATTCTGTTCGGCCAAGTGACGACCCAATTTGTAGTTATGACCGGGCAGACTGTGATGGTTTTGATCTTCGCCTTTGCGGTTTTCAACATAACATGTGAGGGTGACATTATTTGGGTTACGGTGCTTACGATTCTTACTGGATGGTGTGGAATGTGCTTCGGTGAGTCTTTTATGCAATGTATATACTGTAGATTTTTACTCATATATGATGGTCATATAAACATGGCCGTTTCTACTTTTATTTGGACACGTTTCAAAGGCGTTCTGGACGCGTTTTATGAAATGCGTTCGAAATGTGCAGAATTTTTATTGTTAGTTAAACAACATTTTTCTTAAATTATAATTATGCAGCTCGAGAACAACAATAAATAGAATTGAAATTTTAGGAGCTATTACACGGAGAAAACAGTATGGTTGCCTCAACCATATAAATAGTAAGATTTGCGCCAACCATATAAGTGGTTTGTACAACTATATATATGGTTGGTATGGCCATATCTATGGTTGGTGAGACCATGTATATGGTTGTACAAACCACATACATGGTTGGCGCGAATGTTACTGTTTATATGGTTGAGGCAACCATACTGTTTTCTCCGTGCAGAAACCAATAATGTCTGTATATCACCGGAGTTTCGGCTTCCTAAACGCATTATTGTTTATATATAATTTATTCAATTATTATTTTCAAACGTGACAGCTCATTTTGAAGGTAATTTACCCAGGAACAAATGTTGTTAACAAATTTTTGGCCTAGCTTGTCCCAGTTTCCACCGAACCAAAGAAATTTTAAAACCACGATTTTCCAGCTTCAATCGTTTATAGCTAATTTGCTTGAAAAATTAAGCTGTTCCTATGTCTCTTTTTCGTTTACAAATGTTAATTCACGTTCATAGCACACAAAATTTCACACTTCCCTGATTTTGCAAAAAATTGAAGAATTCTGTCCTCTGTCCGTACCCTAGCCAGTTGAGGGCGACGTTTTGGCGACGTTTTCTCGTCGCTCTTTTTGGGGCGACCAAAAATTTATTAAACAAATCCAAATTATTAAATTTTCAAAAAACTTTTGAACTTTCTAAATCTTTTAAGAAACTTAAATTTTTATGATTTTCGTGGAACTCAAAATATTTAGAATTTTCGAACAATTTCGAACTTAGTAAATTCCAAACAATTTTAGAATTCCTGCAACTTTCTAAGAATTTAACATTTTCGAATGTTTCAAAAAATAACATTTTTGAAATTAAAATAAATACATACAATTTTTAAATCTTTCGAATAACTTAGGATTTTCATATTTTTAGGACACGAAATTTTATACATTTCCTAAAAATTTGAAGATTGTCAAACTTTTGAAAAAACTTGAATTTTTCAAGAAACTCGAATTCTGACATTTTTTTTTACTCGAACTTTTTCGATTTTTTCAGAAAACATCCAATTTTTGCAATAAAAAGAAATCGAAATTTTCGATTGTTTCCAAAAACTAAAAATTCTCAAAATTCTCATAGAACTCTAAATTTCAAATTTGTCGAAAACCCAAAATATTCAAATTTCTCCGAAAAATCTCAAAATTCCCAAATCTGTTGTTGAATGACAAATTTTCAAATTTCCGAAAAACTTGAAATTTTGTCATAAAAAAGACACAACATTCACGAATGTTTCTAAAATCTAACAGTTTTCAAAAATGTTGAAAGAACTCCAACATTTTGAATTTCTCAGAAAATCCGATATTTTTAAATTCCGAAAAAAACGTTGACTTTCAAAAATTTCTGAGAAACTCAGAATTTTCCAATTTGTTAGACCTCAAATTTTGTAAATTTTGCAAAAAACGATTAAAAATACAATTATCCAAGATTGTATGTAAGCACATTAAGATTGGGCTGAATGTAAATTCAATTCATTTTGTTCGAAACACGCTCTGAAATCAATTTTTTGATGACTTTACATATGTATAAATATAATATACATATGTATAGTGACTAAAACGTCGCCTTTTGGAGACGTTTTGGCGTCGAAGTCTCATCGCTTTCAGCTGGCTAGGGTATCATTTGTTTAAATTCAGGTTGAATTTAATGTGGGTGCTGGAAGCGAAGCCCCGCCTGAGTGGGGGGGGGGGGGGGGGGGCTTTTAAGATCAGCACAAATGTTACCATGGATTAGATCTTTCACATTCATAATACGCTTCAATCAATGACAGAACGAAATTTTACGTTCCTTCAGGATTCGTTGTAGCATGTGCCACCGAAAACGAACGAAGCGCAACTTACTTGGCCATGGGCTCTTTCCTCCCAATCGTCATGCTGTGCGGCATAATCTGGCCAATCGAAGGAATGCACCCAATCCTAAAGTTCATAAGTTATCTCTTGCCTTTGACAAAAAGCACGGAATCTTTTCGGGCAATGTTGGCAAGGGGCTGGGCAATAAATAACGCCACAGTTTACGAAGGTTTCATCGCCACGTTCATCTGGATCGCGATCTTCCAAACAATGGCGATAATCTTGATCAAGTTCAAAAAAGGGTAGAATTATACTTCGCAAGGACAAACGAATTCGAAGCAAAAATGTTGTTCCACGTAGTGTCGAGTTCCTTTGATGTATTTATTGTTGAACGTTTTAGATCGTGATCAAAGTAAGTATATTGTAAGTCATCGAAAAAATGATTGCTCAAGTCGATATAAATGCTATACGAAACAGTTTCTTCCCAAATGATTTATTTTAAAAATCATCCTTAGAAAAAAGTTGTAAAAGTTTTGTTCTCTTTTTTTCCTGGATTTTTCGTGATTGGTGGTGGAAAATTTTACATGGTGAGAGTCGGTTATAAATATTTCGATGGCATGGCTTTGAGCCGTTCGTAGGCGGCTTTTTCGAGGCATTCGCGATGAGCTGGATGGGCTATTTGGATCAGAGCGCTCGCCCTCTGGCGGAGAGTTTTGCCGAAAAGTTCGGCGACGCCGTGTTCTGTGACGATGTAGTGTGCGTGAGCTCTGGTTGTCACAACGCCTCCACCTGCGATTAAAAAAAAACCCAATACAGTAGACTTGGGTCAAAATTTCTCAAGTGTGCCACTTAAAAATCGATAGTCTTATTTTCAATTGATTTATACATTTTTCGACTCGTTTCGAAGTCGAAACAACTCTCCTAAAAGATTTTTGCAAAAGTAACAAAGTTTTTGATAATGTTTTTTTGAAAAATTGATAACTCGCGAACGGTTCATCAAAGCTCACCTTTTGAGATATCAAAATTTTCGTTAGGGAATATACTTTATGATAAAAAATTTGCTGTTGATGAAAAACCGTTTTGTTTATTTAAAAAGTCGTTTTTTGTTAACAATTGACGATTAATAAAACTTTTCCGCCTGTGAGAACATTCTTTAACACTTTACTCGATTCTGCAATCTCTCGCGAAAATGTTGGTGAAAAAAAAGTTGGTATTTTGCAGTAGATCAAGTTATTAATGTTTTTGTGACCGCGCTCCGACCTCTAGCGCTCGTTGAGCACGTTCAGACGTGCGCGCGCACTCAGTCATCGTTCAACTAAACGTCTGAACATGCTCTGTCCTCGTTTAACTCACCGTCAAGTTTGACAGTATTTTTTTTTTGTTACTGTTGCTGTTACTTTTTTTAGTAACAGAATAGCGAGTATTGGGGTTCTCATCCTCAAAAAACTGCTCTTTATAACGTAGGTTATGGGAAAAAAAATACCGCGTGTCACATTGAAAAAGTGAAAATTTCGGAATCGCGTGACAAACCTCCACACTGACCCAAATCTCTCACTTTTTCAATTTGCATCTCAAAATTTACTATTGTCCATCAATGTTCATTTCCATATTATTCTAAAATACCTTAGCCCCCTGCAATTTTCGTAGAATTGAGAGAAAAAGTTGCTTTGTCCATACAAACCTAATTTGAGTACAGGCTGAATTTTACTCTCCCCGCTACTCGTCACTGAGGGAAAAGCAATTATTGCTTTCCCAAGTCCGTCGCGTCCGATTGCAGCCCCTCGTATGAAATCCAACTGGGCCCCAAAACCGTTGTACATTTTTGTGCCGAAACTTTCGGAACAAATTTGCCCCGTGAGATCCATTTCAATACAAGAATTGATGGACGTCATTTTTGATTGCTTCGATATTATTCTTGGGTCGCTCACATAATTGATAGCCAGCATTTCTACAGTGTGAAATAGATCGAATTTTATATCATATGTGGTCATTTTTTTCAAGTCCTTGTATGGATTTTCTTCACTCTCATTCAGTCTCAAAAGTATAGTGAACAATCGTGCCAAATTTCGAGTCATTCTGTTCAGTGGTTCGAGCGTGAAGAGGGAAACCACACAAAATGGATTTCATTTATATATACATAGACTGTAGTAGTTTATTAGGGGCCACACACGAACTACGTAAGATTGTTCGGCATGATGCAATTACACAAGGTGTGTTCCGACGCATCCATCATGGCGACCATAGTGAATGGACTGATCACGATTACTCCCAAATGCCGCCATTTTAACCCAAAGGCCAATAGGAAAAATTGCGCGAAACTTTTAAACATTCATGTGTCATTCATGAAACATTGAATCAAGATTGCGGCATTTGGGAGTGAGCAGTTGTGCGTATGTGTGCGCAGTACACATGAAAAATGAGTCCTTGGTTGGAATGCACCTTGTGTAATTGCATCATGTTTTTCGGTACATCTGTCTTTTTTTACCACATGCCGAACGATATTTGTGTCTTTTTTCAATTGTCTCACGTGATTAGTAGTTATTATAGTTTCGTACGTAAAACTACGAAACAACATTTTTTTCGATATCGATACTAGGGTACCGATATCGAATTTCCTAGTGCACTATAAAATACAAAACGTAATTCTCTCTCGCTGCGACTTACACGAGAGCCAGAAAAAATTAGGTTCCGATTAATGCCTCCAAAATTAACTCGTGACTTTCAAAGCTAGTAACCGTTCATTATCATAAAATGCTTATGTTACGATGAAAACAATGTCGTGAATCAAAAACCGTACCCATGAAAGGATTATCGTGCAAAAAATCATAGACTTTCTTGGTCCCAAGAGCCATGGAAGCGACCATTCTTCCGGTGTGCAATTTTTTTTTCCTATTCGTTATACTGCCCCTCTCCGCAAGCTCAACTATGCCATCGGAAATGATGTCGGTGTGTACCCCTAGATCTTTGTGGCTCCCCAAACTGCACAAAATAGCGTCGGGGATGTTTCCAACGCCGACTTGAATTGTGGCACCGTCTTCAATGAGCCTACTAGCGACGATTTTCCCGATGTCGGATTCTATATCATTAGGCGGTGCCCCGGAAATGCAGGGCAGTGGACAGTTGTGTCTTACGGCCCAATCAAAGTGACTGAAGTGAATCACGGAGTCGCCGTTACTTCTTGGCATGTGTTTGTTTACTTGCGCTAGAATTCAAAACTCTGTATTTTATGATTACGTTCCATTTAGATTTTTATATATTTTATTCAACTCCCGCGAGAAATACGTAATTTCGTGGCCCTGCTGAGAGTGGACGAAATAATGGATTACCTGATTGTTGACGTATGGCATGCGAGTAATGAACTCGTTCGCCCACTAGTGGGCG
>JAPYZK010000646.1:0-24025 GCA_030522785.1 Platygaster equestris
GAGGGAGGGTGATCCATGTATCTCGGTGATCCATATATCCCGGATTTACCCTATCGAAAAATTGCCGATTAGGTAGGGGGAGGGGGGTGTTGAACATCCTACCTCCTTTATACGCACGTGATTCTTTTATCATTATTGTGATTTTATTGATTTTTCAGGAAAAAAGTAGTTATACACGTTCCATATAGTGTGAAGAATCACAAGCACACGCATACAGTCTTCAAAATGATCCCTCGCCACTACCACCGCCAAAAAAAGCATTTCTTCGAAGACAGCGATTTACGTGGAGGGCACGATGACGAGAGTTACGAAAAATAACGACTTGAGACGCAGCCCTACCACGGACAGCCCCACCACTTTTCACCATATTGTGAAAAATTTACAAATAAAACAGTTGATGCGCGTTTTGTATACATATGACGTTCTTCGTTTTTATCTTCATTCAATAAAATACCCTCCAGTTTCGATCGTTACGTAATTTGTATTATTTTCCTCTATGTTGATCAGAAAATGGGTCGATACTATGAAACTTCTCATTTTTGAGGATGTCGAGAATCCAACTTTCAACTTCAGGTCTGACAATTTTCATCTTTCCTCGTCGAGTACATTCAAGGTAAGTATATTTTGAATAATATAATGGTAAAACTCGAGAATTTCCTCAAAACTTCTTAACGAGCCTTCCAAGGCAGACCACGACCCAGTTAGCAACGAAAGGTTCAAAAAACTTTTTTTCCTGAAACGTTTCTGAAACCTTTTAAATGTCCGGTTTAAAGTTTTGTGCAACGTTCCTGAAACGTTTTCAGAACAATTTTATTGTTAACAGTGCTCCAAATCTTTCGAGCTTTTGCAGAACAACGTTTCTGGAACGGTCAACAATGGTTTCAAATACGTTTTAGAAATGTTCCACCAAACTTAAAAACGGACATTTGACCGTTTCAGAAACGTTTTCTAAAACTCAACTAACTCGCATCTTCCAGATTTATATTTCATTCTCACACTGCGATATTATAGCGTCTACTTATTCGTAGCATTTCTTCCTTCCTTTTTGATGAAAATATCCAACAATCAACAAGAACTGTCTGGTATAAAAAACATCGGATTTTTCATATTTTTGAAATTATCTCGTAAAACACATGAAAAAAAAATATATTTTTTTTTTCAATCAGACTTGAAAGAGCCCTCATTATCTCCTTCAAAATCGTGCAGGTAAATCCGGGAGAGCTGCCGCGTCGGGTGAGATGCCGCACTTTATAGATTTCCTGTATAATATTGCTTCATTTTCGTGTTATTAAGTGTAAATTTGTGTTTTGTGTTGTCAACATACTAGCACGTGCCAACAGTGCATTATTGTCCATGTTAAAAGTATGAAAAACAATTATGGGCGTCCAGTTGTGTCACGGAGATACGAAAATTTGTCATGCTTTTTTTTTAACTTAATTTTCGATTTTAATTTCCACGGATTTTGATGCAACCAAAAATTGGTTGAATACATAATTTGAACCTTTTAGAAAGTATTCCGACCAAGTTAGACGTGACTGGGGTCTTCAGTAAAGATTTTCGTTGTGCGGCGTCTCTCCCTTATATTCAGGAGAGATGCAGCATGACAATTCCGGGAGAGATGACCCACTTGCCTACTGTAGATGCGCTACTCGAAAATTTTTGTTGACGTAGAAATGTCATCTAATTTTCATGTATGCATCAGATTAATAAATTCGTACGTTATTTATATAATACTGTACACATATGAATATATTTTATTGCTTTTTCCACTTTTTCTTCCCACATAACGGATAACGGATTGCCTGCTACAAAGTATGTAAAAGAGTTAAGTGGGATCATTATAAAACTGATAATTCCTAACTAAAAATGCATTCCCATCGTAAATATAACAGCAAATAATTTTTTTTTTTTTTCCTCATGTTTTCCAACATGAGGAAAAATTCCGAACGAAAGGAATTGAAAAATTCGGAAATATTCAAATAAGTTCAGGAAAAAAGATGTTTAGGAGAGCAAACTCACTTGTTTTATGGATGTGTCCTTTCTGTTTTTATAACGTATACTAACTATGTACAGTTGCATTTTCTGTGTGTAAATTTGTTTTTGCCCATACTACCAACTTACCCCGTGTACACCGCCAACTCAGCCCGCACCCGGGACAAGTTTGGCGGTATATACGCGATAATTGTAAAATCTATAAATACAATAACATATAGAATTGATGAAAAATTTATTAAGAAGTATACTCTTTCATGCCCTTTTTTTCGACTACAGGCATACTCACATGAAAAATGATAAAAAATGGAATGGTAAGTAAAAACACCGCCAACTAGCCCCGGCCTCCCCTATTTTTTGCACTTGCATCGCGGCAATCTATCTACTATGTGAAAGGTTAAACAGCTTGAAGTTGAAAACGTTGAAGAATGAGAACATTCCCACGACTTTCATTCAAGAACACTTTTCCGTGCAACGAAAAACTGTGGAGGAGTGAAAACTGCAGTGAATTGGATCCGTTTCAGCGATCGAAAGCGATCATGGTATTAAACTCTTTGAGCTACTTATAGGCGACGAACGATAAGCGAGAAATTACTCACGGTGTTAGTGTGACGAAAAGCTTCAACATAAAATAAGGAATCTTCTTTGTATTATTCATGATTGTCGAAACATCACCGTGCCTGCATCAAAGATGGTATGACAATTGATATTTTTTCGGGGTATATTTTTTAGCGTCTCTATTTCATAACCCTCGTAACTCTGAACCTTATAGGGCTCCTACAAGCTTCTTGGAATCCTTAAAAGTTCACCATTTATTATATGGCGCCTTATGAAATCCATATAAAACCTTATATGTTTTGCGGAATCTTATATGGTCGCCACGTAAGTTTTTTAAAATCTTATATGGGTATCTTATAAAATTTCGAAGCACATAATGTAAGCTTTGAATCTTATATGCTCTACGAAATCTTGTAAGGTACCATATAAGATTCTACAAAGGATGTATGGGTTTTATAAGGCGCCATATAAGAAACGGGTGAACTTACAAGGATTTTAGAAATCTTATAAGAGTATTATAAGTTTCAGAGTTACTTACTTCTCATGTAAATCATAATATTATTATGAAGCGATTTTCTTTCTTCCAGAAAGTATTATTCGTATTACTTTGCATCCATATCCGCGAAATTTGGTCTAGACCTGCACAGTAAGTAAAAAATTCTTCCGGTAGAGAACTCTCAGGAATAGATTAATAATGCATTCTTGAATGTACGCAAGCAGTCTTCATTTCAAAATACATGTACCAGAAGTGATCAAGGAGCATTTTCATACAAAGATCATTTTCGTGCATGACGAAGAACCAGAAAAACGAGAGGCCGGCGACGACTTGAATTACTTTAAAGAAAGTCACGTTGAGAACTGGAGCTCATGGCAGACTGCATGTCAAAATGGAGGTCATCGCCACAATAACTTACACAGTACTCTGGTCAGTCGGTTCGCAAAACTCAAATTCTGCCATTAATACGTTCTCTGTGATTTTCGTTTTCCAGTTGTTTTGGACCAATTGAGGGGACGTCGGGGTCAATAGATATTTGTTTATGTAGGAGTAAAACTCAACTGTTAAAGTATGATGGTTAACGGCGGGGCCAATGTTTTAGAAACGGGGCGTAAGCAATTGAGCGCCGAAGGCGCGATGTTGCTGGAGCCTCGTTTTGAAAATAATGTTGGCCCCACCATTAGACATCATACCTTTTCTCCGTGATTAAAATCTGGTTTATTATATTGAAATCATCTGAGCGCGTTATTTAGTGCATGCGGAGCAACCCAATTATTTCGCGTTGTGAGTCGATGAAAACACGCGCTAAGGTTAGGTTGCGTCGTTCAAAAATTACATAACCCAATATACGAGTCACAAACATCGCCAAATGTCACCTTCGTAGTAAAATTGACAGTTGGAAACATTTACGCTTTTTTTCCATCTACACACATCAACCATTCTCGTTTTTACATTTTAACCGTTGAAGGCACTTTCTGCTTATTTTTACCTTACTTACATGCCCTCCTAAAGTGTTTTTACTCGTGGCCCAATGCACAGTTTACAATGTAAGATTTTTGCGTTGCTGTGCATGTGGTAAATAAAGTGCTTTAGATGGTTTAGGTATGAAAAAACATTTTTACCCTCATTAAGTGTCATCCTAATAGTCATTCTACACCACTGCTTTCAAGATAAGGTCGGAAAAAATAGAACATTTCGTTAATTTTGGGAATAATATAGGACATCTCGACAATTGTTGTAGAGTCCTTGACCGTAGTGTCGTTCGACTAATTTCTGAAGAAGGTCAAAAATAAGAATGTGCTATTACAACAGTAAGGGAAGGGGGGGGGGAGGGGGGGGGGCAAAGCTGTATAGGAGGTAAAGCGGTATAGAAGATTTTTCGAAGCAGCATTTGATCCTCATCCATCGGAATTTTCAGAAAGTTGTTCCTCAGTAGTGTTCATGTTGTTTCCGGACTATAGTGTCGTAATTGGTTTAATTATCAAACAAATCGCTGTAGTATCACATTGTAGCCTGCATCAGTACCTTCCATTTGCATAATCAATCAATTGTTTTTGTTGGTTACTTTTTTCTTACGGGTTTTAATGTTTACGCGGGACCTGGGGGCAAAGCGGGTGGGGCTAAGCGGTATAATATTGTGCTTCAACCAACATGCGTAAGAAAATGTAGTCAGATACTTATTATTATTCTCTTACTAGAAAAATTCGCTGATTCATGAGCACCGTGACGAGAATCGTGATCTCGTGTGCAAGCAAGAACAAAAAACTAAGATACGTTAAGGATGTGCTGGAAGACGGAAGCGACAAATACAATATTTTGCTCGACTCTAACGTGGGAAATTGCGGCTTTTGTAGCCTACAGACAACCACGAAAGTGACCACATGCATCCCACCGACAGCACCAACTACTCACAAGCGTGAAAATAAATCAACACTTGGGTAAATTTATTTTCGCTTCTCCGATTGATTGGGAGCTCGAAGCGAAAATGAATTTACCCTCGTGTTATTTATTTTCGCGCTTGTAATTGGTTGGTGCCGTTGGTGGGCTTGTGACCACTTCTATGGGTCTATAGACTGCTCAAGCCGCGAAATTCCCATGTTCTGGTCGAGAAAAATAGTATACCCACCTCGGGACTATTTTAAACACTTTCTCGTAGCACTAATAAACTTTCACTGACGGAATAAAGCGAAAGAAATCATCTTACTAAGTTAAAAATGATATTTTTGTTGTATTGTACTGTTCATATCGCTTTGCCTTATAGGCAAGGCACTTTTTTTTACAACAGCAATAATCGATTAAATTCAATTGAAAATTTCCAAGTTATACCCGTAATAGTACATTACCGCCCATTCGGAGTAATGCTAATTTTGCGAAACGAAGAATTGCAGTCCGAGGCGAAGCCGAGGACTGTAAACGTTTCGGTAAAATTAGCTTTGGCCCGAATGGTCGGTACTGTATTTTACGCGACGAGGACCGAAAAAGACCTTTGAAATACCACTTTTGAGGTTAGAGTCGCGTAAAAGCTTTATGATCGATTAAATTAATAAGCCACGACCTTGACTGTGCGAAAAGCATTTTTTTTAAATGCAAAATTGATTTTAACGTTAGGTATACCGTTTTATACCGTTTTGCCCCTCCCCCCCCCTACGTCTCGTCACTCTAACCTCGATAGAATAGTTTTCACGAAATGTGTGCAAATTTCATGCAAACGCCTTACATGGAGGTTTGTGCAGAGTTCGCACAAAATTCGCATGAAAATCCGGTAGTATCCTTGATACAAACGTATTCTATCAGGTAATTTTTTTAAACAGGGTTCGTTTATATTTTTCCGAATACTCGACCTTCGACAACAGATGTCTTTTGTGGAAGACTTACTGATTGCACTTAATATAACGCCATTAACGGATCTTTATCGTACAAAACTTATTTTCAGTCGGATCCTGAAGCGGAAAAAGGAGTTTTTCTGAGACCAGATCATGAAGATCGGAGCGAAGAATTTCTCGAGCCATCTCAATACGTAGAAGAAACAGATCAAAATAGTAAAGAAACTTTTATGGAAGGGTCGCTCCGTGGTGGACTGCAGTCTACTCGTCATTCTATAACAAATGAGCAACAGAATTTTTACGGTGCCAATCACGAAGAAGCTGATGTAGAAGAGAGTGGTGATTATCTTGATGATTATGACACTCATGTTTACACGAAAACTGATACAAAAGTGTACAACAAATATGATAAGGAAATCGGCCCGAAAGATCGGCCCATGAACATTGCTGCGAAGAAAGGATTTTCACGGTCATAATTCAAAATTTTCTGGATTTCTTCAAGTTTGCTGATACCGTTGAATAAATTTTATTTGTCACTTCGAATCCAAATTCCTGTATTTGAGTAATGTAATAAAATATTAGGATGAGGTACTCTCATTTTCCTACATGTTTGTGAATAATTGCCAAATTAATATGGATGGGAACAGTGGCAGATAAAAAAAGGGGGGGGGGGGGGAACGACGGGGCGATCACTCCTCCCCAGAGGGTTGGGACATGATGTTGAAAATCATTGTAAAATCACTTGTACTGTATATACCAGTTACTAATAACAGCTATTACGTTCAAAAAAATATCAATTTGGTATTAGAAATGACTTGGAAATCGCTGGGACGTCATGATATGCTGTCCATTTTCAGCAGCATCATGGCGTGACAGTGGACTTCAAAACTCTGTACCTCTTCAATTTTTGAGAAAACGAGGAAAGACAGAAGACGTGTCGATTCTTTTTCAATGCTATATCAGACGACGGTGAAATTTTTTCAGCCGCAACCCCATTAACAACTGTTTCCAAAATCTATGTTTCTAATTTTGCATGCAGCTGACATGATTATTATAATCTGTAAAATTATTAAAAAGTCGGTGTTGCTGTTCACATCTGTTTTTGAACTACGTTATTCCAATTGCTATCATAATTATACATGTCGATAAAAAACTTTATAATCGATCTTCCCCTCTTAGAATAAAAAGCTGTATCCGCCCTTGAATGGGAATGTCAATCGTAAAGAAAAATGATGACTGTGCATTCACGGATTCACGAATTTTGACTCTAAAAATGATATATAGTCAATTAAGTTCGCTCCCCGATGCGATTTTCTAACATTGCCGCTTCGTACTCGGTAAATGCTGAAAGATTCTCGATAACTCCTTTCAAAAACTCCGAAACATTTCATCCGAGTTTCAACTTTCCACGCCTTCTTTCAAGAAACTTATGAACAAATTAAGGAATATAAAATATTCAGTTGCAAAAAGGATGCTTGTTGCAACGAAAAATGTTGAAAAATCTCAACGCGGCTACAAGTTTTGAAAATTTTGTGGGAAATAATAATTGTTTGGAACTTTATTTTATATCACAGTTCGTACTGAAATCAACGATTGATGCGGAAAAACAGTTTTCCAATTTTGCAACTGAACTGTTAATTAAGCGAGCCAATCCAGGGTTACTATTCCAATGTTGGATTATTTCATACACTTGGTAATCGATGAATCCAATAAATATTTCTGTTATGCATTTTTTGTCTAATTTGACAGACCCGGGTAAAATTTCAGTTACTACCGAGTTGCTCAAAAAACCTAAAAAAGGCTATAACAGTTTTGGGGTTTCCAAAATGCCGAACCATAACCCGAAGTAGACGTTTTTTGCTTCGAAGATCAATTTTATCTGAGTCTTCTTTTTTACCTGTTGGCCGTTTTCTGCGCAATTTGGATCGCACCAAAATAAAATAGTTTTTCTATTAGGAGGTATAAAAAAAGCACTTCAATTTACGCTTGTTAGGTGAATGACTCTACAATACAATGAAAGTAATGACCATTGATTTTCACTTGCGATAAAAATGATGAGTGATTTTCGCTCCATTTTAATCGCTGAACTGAAACGCTCGTGAGAATACAATAATTGTTGCGAGCGTAGCCCGTTGCCGCGTTATACTTTTCACTATCCTTGCACTTGGAGCAGTCAGCAGTGACCTTGAAAGTGAACGCGGTCTCGCTTTTATGATCACCTAGACTTCTGTTGCACGCTCACGCGCTTTCGTTTACTTGTATATTACGGCGCCTAAAAGTACGAATGATGAGAAATAATCTATAGCTAACCGATATTCTTTTCGCAGGTCGATTGACCTGCAAAACGGATTGATGTTGTGGATTCTCTTGATATTTTCGGTGATGTATACATAAAAAAAAGGAAAGAATAGAGTAGCCCATATTAGACTTGGTACGGTGACCAGACGTACTATTTTGGAATCTTATAAGGTACCATCTAAGATTTCAAAAAACTTATATGGCGACCATATAAGATTTCCCAAAACATATATGGATTTTATGAGGCACCATATAAGAAATGAGTAAACTTATGAGGATTTCAGGAATCTCATAAGGTTCGGAGTTACGAGGGTTATTGAGCTGTAATTTTAAACTTTTAGACTCCGAATTGAGGGGCAATCCATGAATCTCATGCCCCTGGAAGGGGGGGGGGGGGGGTTGAAGAACCATCACAATTTGTCACGCTCGAGGCCCTCAAGGGGGGAAGAGTTCTTTAAAACGTCACATGACGAATTGAATCGTAGTATATTTCTTATATGTCTCATTTTCATCTAGCTTATTACATGTGGAGTACGAAAATGAAGTTAAAAACAAATCTTGTATGAAAACAATTTTTCTATTTCAATATTGTTCTGCTTATTTTTTCTAAAGAAATTATGTCATTTTTCTATTACCGCTTATTCAAGATTTCAGTTGAGCCTTACTACGAGCCCATGCATTATTATGATGCTCTATATTAGGGTGATTTCATTTCAGATCGATCAGGACATTCGGGACTATGTCACTATGTCCATGTGTAACGTCAAAGTCAAAAAACGTTTCCTACATCCAATAAATTATTATACTTGTAATTTTATCGTCACAAAATTGCGAGACTTATCACATTTGGTGATATTTAAAATATTTCATATTCGTATAAAAAGCATGGAAATTCCAAACTTGATGATTCGAACACCATTTGAACAAGGCGAATTTTTCACCTACTCAAACATGAAAAAATATCACTTATTGAAATGAAACTCAACAAGTTTTGGATTTTCTTGCACCATACATGAAAGTGGGAGAAATTAAATTTCCTGCTTGGAAAAATTGATTGAATCCAATCCACCAATAAGTCAACTCGATGAAGGATACATTTCAGGTTTCAGATATTAATGCACATGCACTATGGACATTGATTTTCTTCAAAAACTGCCAATCTACTTTTGTGACTAGCACCGAGAGTACGAGGGGGTGGGGGGGGGGTGAACATTCGTCACATAACGCTTCGGGGGGGTCTTCACATCGTCATATTCTGTCACAAGAGAGGGGGAGGAGGTCAATTTTGATCATTTTTAGTGTCACGAGATTTGTGGACGGCCCCTTGCAAGTTCAACGCGTGAACTTCAAGTATTCTGCAAATGTGACGCGCTTAGCTCCGAGAAAAGGGATCTTAGGTCCCAAAACGAAATATTACAGTAGAGGCGATGGAAGTTCGCGCGGTAGAGGCGTTTGTGTAGTAATTTTTGACTTCGAAAATTCAGAGCTTTGTCAATTTTTGATACGAACGAATGTTTTCCAGAACTTTCGAAAGATGGTTCACTTGATTCGAAATAATTATAACCTCAAAAACCATTTTTTGGACATTAGGTCCTTTTTCTCGGAGCCCGTCACAAATGTTAGCTCTCGAAACTGGAACTTCAAACACTCGAAACTTCAAACTTACCATTCTCAAATGAAATACTTGAAAGAAACTTCGAACTCATAACTTTCAACTGTACGTTTGACAGAAAGTTTCAACTCCATCTTAACTTCGATGAAACTCCAACTTTGAAATTCAATTAGAAAATTGAAATTAGAAACTTGCGACACATTGAAATTTAAACGACCCCTTCGAATTTCTAACTTTTAAATGTGAATTCAACAGAAAATTCTAACTTAAAATTGGAACCTCAACGGAACTTCAAGTTTGATCTGTATTAAGCTTCAAACTTTACGATGTCAATTTGGAAGAAATGTTGACTTCGAACATCAAATTAATTTTCAACTTAGAATAAACATAAGAGAAACTTCACAAAAACTTTAAATTGCAATTCGGAACTTCAAAATCTCCTTAGTAAATCTGACCCTTAGGGTTAGAGAAGGAGAAATGGATCACATTTTGTATTTTTCCGCTTACAGCTGTCATTTCCCGAAAAAAATTCATTCCCTCCACGAAAATCTTGGTTCGAACCCTTCACATATAAACTTCGTGCATGTCTTTCGAAATTCGCGAAAAATATAAACCGCATAAACACTGGTGATAGTATACGTCAAAAAATTCAACGACATCAAATCCTCGTATCTATTTTGTCGGCCAGCTCTGGATGGAATTCGTGCCTGCAGTTTCAAATCACCCAGTAAGGTGGGGTCTATTTAACTGCGCTTGTATATAAGAAAAGATTCCTCACAGATCCACACAATATTCTTCGAGTTTCGCTTGCTCGCGTACTTTCAAAAGATACAGCTATGATTTCTCTTCGCGCGTTACAACAGCACCAACCACCTGGCTTATTTCGCATAATGCAGTGCTCCGTAAGTCGACTATTCAGTTTCTGTTTTTTTTTTTTTTTTTTTTTTTTTTTTATCAATCTTCCATAAACTCAAAATTTTACGAATCTCCGGAAAACTTGAGTATTTTTTTGAATTTCGAAAAAATCTGCATTTTCGGAAAAGCTCTAATTTCCCGAATATTGTAGTTCGTAGAAGATTTTTAGTTTCGTGGAAAACATTAGATCTTCACATTTTGATAGAATTGAAATGTATGATGGTTTCCGAAAATCAACAATTTCAGAAATTTTCATGGAAATTTCTCGAAAAATCTCAGTGAACCCGCGATATTTGTGAATTTCTAAAAATCTTGAATTCTATAAATTTTGTTTAAATCTCACAATTTTTGAATTTTTAAAAATCAGAATTTCAAAATTTTCGAAAAACGATAGAGGATACATTCATCAAAAAGTATACATCAAATATCGTACTGGATGATTGAACTTCAAATTGATGAGCTTGAATTGATTTTTAGATGATTAAATCATGAAATTTTTATGTAGCTTCTGGCTACAACGTCGCCTTTTGGCGCCGTTTTTAGGTTGAAATTGATTAGTTTTCTGATCTAAAAAAAATCAAAAATTGAAAATAGAATCGAAAAAGGTATAGCTCTTGAAGATCTTGATAAATTACTTGAAATTTATTACAAATTATCAGAATTTCTGTAATAAATTCTTCGAAGAGAGCTCGTGAAAATGTCTATTTTATATTATTTCCGGTCATTCCCATTCAATGAAAAATATGAAATAAAATATCAACGATCGAAGTCATCAAAACGAAACGTGCCAAATCGTGTCCCTAGTTTAATAATATTGATTTGAGATTATAGTGTAGATTAATTTCTTTGAGAAAAATTTGTTTTTGTGAAAACCAGGACATTTCCATAGTTTTCGAGAGAAAACCAGTACAGCAGGATAGATGCATTGCGTTAAAACCAATACGTCTGGTAACCCTATGGGTTATGTCTTTAAACGTCACTTTTTCATTTACATTCCGTAACGTTCGTTAGTACGTTACGTCAAACGTGAAGAGAGCTCACAGAATGAAAGGGTAACTCCACTGTTACTCCACCAAAACTCCACTGAAACAGTGGAGTTCATTACGACTGGGGGTACACGGAGATAACAGGCTAGTATGATAGCATGCGTAGTGTCATGCGATTTTAGCAAGACACTAATCACCCTTAAAAAGCAAGGAGCTTATGCGATTCCAGGGAATATTTCTTGCAATTGAGTCTTAGGCTCCGTTCACTGTGAACGGTGATAGGGTCAGTTGCAAGAAGTATTCCTTGAGATCGCATGGGCTTCTTGCTTTTTTAGGGTAAGCAGTGGCTCGCCAAAATTACATGACGCCCGCATGCTATTATAGCTAGACCGTTCTCTCTGAGTTAAGAATTGAACCCGCGACATCGGTGCTGTATCGCGCGGGCGACGCGATTTTCAAAAATTCGTTTCTCCAACAAATGGCCCACTAGGGAAAAAGCCAAAATACGTGTCCAATATTTTCGGATGTAGATTAACCAAAAAAATTTTCAGGCCAAAATCGGCTGTACACCTGCTGGGGTCCCCTTGTTAGCCTTTCCTAACGAATATAAATTTTAGAAATACGACCGATAGTTTTAAGGGAGCCATGCTCACAAGAAATATCCTTAGCGTAATACAGTCGCCTCTATTCAACTTGCCGCGTCCAGGACTACAGGATCAATTTATAGCCACCCACTCTCACTCATTCTCCAGCCCGATGCGATTCATTTCGTCCTCTATTCAAGTTGCTGCGTACATCAGCACAAAACAACACGTAGAAAGATCTAGAAACCGAAGCAAAACTGCGCAGCAAAATCGACGGTAAGTTAAATAGAGAGGGAAAATTCTCGATCACCGGGCCTGCGCGGTTGTGGTGGGGGTAGGTTCGAGCGAGAATTGAGGGGAGCGGCAAGTTAAAAAGAGGCGACTGTATATATATAGATGAAGAAATATCCCTAACGTAATATGCGCATGTAGACGACGAAGAATTTTTCCCTCCAGCTTCGAGTCTCGAGTACAACTTCTTCGTTTATATACTTACAGACTACCTGCATTTTCCTGTTGACACTTTGTTGTCCTTTAGTAGTGAACGCGTGAGTACGACTACTTTTGTTTTGTCCTTCAGGCATTTTGAAACCATCAAAACATATTACAGGAAAAACTTGGTTTTGGTCGTGAAAAACAAAGTGCGTAGAAGTCCGGGGCCTATAGTACCACTTCCATATCATACCTCAAACAATTATAGGCTCTTCAACAAAAAACATCAGCCTCAGCAGCGTCTGAGTTATTACGGAAGAGGACAGCCATACTTCGAGAAACCCAATTTTCCCCATGGAGGCGACGACTTCAGCCAAGGTTACGAAGGCGTTGATCATGCCGTAATCCCTCACGGAAAAGGAATAAGTCACGGAATCTCTTTTGGGAAAGGATACATTCCATATGAAAAAATTAAGGGCCATTTCACACGGTTCCAAAATGTGTATGGGTATGATTGTAGAATATTTATTAGAACGTCAAGTCTAATCAACGAAAAGTTTCATCTTCATCATTATAGCGTCTTGAGCGATTGCTCGCAGAGCAGGTCTTGACCAACTTTGGAGCAGACCAGGCCTATGCAACTCTCTTTTGTATGTAATTCTAGTGTTCACGCTGTGGGCAGGAATTTCCGAAGGCGCCGCCATGAAGAACTAGATTAATATGATTAATATGCTCTAGCTGGATCTGCTCATCTGCGAGCAATCAATCACTAGAAGATGCTATAGAACCAATCCTGAGTCAATTAGTTTCAAATTACCGTATGCAAATATCAAGTCGTTATTACAACTCGTAAAATAATTCCTTAGGGATGACGAGAATAAACCAGCTGCAAATTTTTTCGGACAATCAGACACTGAACCGAGAGATCATAGTCATAAAAAAGTCAAATATTCATCGCCCGATCCATTTCACCTCGAAAATCCAAAAGAAGTGAACATACCAAAGCATTTACGCGCTATTGACCACAGTAGTATGACGAATTTGGGCTACAAAAGCGATGGACTGCATCACAAAGAAGAATCGGATGCTTCGAGCGTTTCCCTATCGAAAGAAGGGAGTGGTGCTTTTGTAATAAGTGACAGCGTTTTCATGGATGACTACAACAAAAAAGTCGAAGCTTTCTTAAAATCTTGGCCTAAAATAGCAAACTTTATGGGTTCTAAAACATCACCAAGTGCACGATCAGAATATTCTGCAGCAGCGTTCACTGGTGAGTTACAAAGTCGCACGAAATAATTCATTTCCCGTCGAAGCAGGCTAATTTAGACAGCCAAAATTTATGTACAGATGATTTTTGTAACATCAACTTATGAGTCATATACATGACATAAATATCATGACATGAAAAACCTAAATATAGTAGTAAAGATCTACCAAGGCCTACTTTGCGGCCTTGTTACACGATCTCACGATGAGCCTTTTTAGACGAGTTTATGGCTACGCCCATATGGGCGATTCCGTTGTAACTGTCATATAAGGTTTGAAAGTTTTTTTTAATTATGAATGTGTCCAAAAAATTTTGCTAACCATTTTTTGTGGACATTATATACTACAAAATTCAGTCCCAAAATAGTTCTACTACAAGTTTTACCAAATCCGAATTATACGATGTACATCAAACGTCGCTGTGACAGTACCATTCTGATGCAACTTTGATTAAAAAATTTTCCTTTTCAATCATTTCTCACAGTCTTAAAAATTGCAAACTGGTATTCATTGGAAAGCTTTAAAAAAAAACGTAGCGACGTAGTTTGTAAGCTTAGAAAAAACCTAGGTTTTTTGTAAACAAACAATATCTTGAAATAACATTCGTATGATGAACATATAAAAAGCAGACCTCTCCGTTATTGACTTCTTGGAAGTACGTGCAAAAATTGTTTGGATGACTCCGGAAATTGGATGACAATCTGTTGAGTACGAAAGGAAAATATGAAGAAACTTTCATCTTTCTCATTTTTTTCCCATGTTAAATTTGATCGATCTAAAACGATGATTGATTTGTTAGAAAAACAGAAATGCCATGGTACTAACATGTCACGGTACTGACGTTTTCACCTCAAAAGCTTCAAATTTTGATATGTACAGAATGGTAGCTCTATCCAAAGAAATTTCTGAATTTTTTCGGAGAAGGTTAGAGAAATTTATCGAATTTTATGAAAAAAAATTAATTGCATTCTAAATACAGAGGTCCACGGTACTGACACGAAGTTTCGTGACGCACTGTTTTTCGATCTTTCAAGTCCTCTATAGTATGTAAAGACAACTTTGACTAGTTGAAAGAAATAAAATTTTTAGTCATAATCGTTCATTACAAGTATGTTTTGTTTTTCTGGGAACATCATTCAAATTATTAGGTACCAGTAAAGAATAAACTAACGAATGATGTCTCGCAGAAACGCATGGACAAAGTTTAAATTATAACATTTTTCTAGTATACATTTTGTAATGATAGGCAACTCTGCATCGCCGTATGGAATGCCAATAGCGCAAGGTAGACGAGGATATTCCGTTCAGGAAGATGTGATAGAGCCAAATTTCGATTTTCGGAATATCGTAACGACGCCAATTCAACGAGGCCAAATAACAAAAAACATCGGGGTTTCCAGCTTGATTTCTGTCCAAGGATAGAGATTGATCATCCAATCCATATTTTCCAGAATCTTGATCTCGACTCCTACTTTATAATATAGTGTACCTCCGCTCCCATGACTTTTGTATCTTGCCTGTACATATTATAGTCGTTCTAGTAGCAACTATAATCGTTGCTTGAGAGTAGATTTAATCGCTACTAGTTTACTATCAGGGTGCGCTTCTGTGCGCGTCGTGCGGTGCGGCCGTGCGTCATTTCGCTCAAAGGGACGCATCGGTCGCGCCCTCCCAAAAATACGATTTTTACGTTGACACGCTGGGAGCCCTACTTTCTAACCAGAATTAGTTAGAAAGATAAAGAACTATCCAACAAAATACCACTGGGTTGGAAATTTTACGTCGTTTGAACGTATTTTACGATCATTAAAGCGTTGACATGGGGCAAATTCAAGGAATTTGCATCGATAAAACCCGGATCTGCTACAATTGACATTTTAATGGCAAATGTGTTCATTTTTCGATGACTAATTACAGAAAATATTGAGTTACGATTGTCTCTCAGTTGTTTTGGTACATACAATTGTCATTTGTTTATAGTCGTGATGTCACACACGATGCAACCAGTGGCATCGCGTTTTTCGTCGCGTAAAGGAATTTTAAAGTTTAGCAATGTCAAATCCAATCTATAGTAAAAAACGAAAGAACTTAAAATGCGTTGTATTGTCAATCAATTCAAAATTACATAATTTCAATTTTACGAGTGAAAATTTTAGAAAATATTTTTTTTTATACCTCAACCATCTAAAGCGCGTTATTTCGAGAATTTGCAGACGTCAAGAATGTTTTCATTTTAATTTTTGAAAATTTCAGTTATTCGGAATATTCTGTTATAATTTTCAAAAATTTTGAATGTTATTCCGCTTGCTCGCTCTCAAAAATTTTGCAGTGCCCCTACATGACTCTGCGTCTAGGAAGTATTCCACTGCAAAAATATCTACGAAAACTGGTTCCATGTGATATTTTCACGAAATTTTTATTATGTAAAAGCATCATTTATGTACAAAACAAAAAGGAATTTTAGAGCATGTTATTTATCCACTCACTTCCATATCATCGCATTCAAAACTTTCCGAATCAGAAGAGTCCCCATCCTCGGATTCTGAGCTTGAATTCAACCACTCCTGTGACGCCAAATCATCTTTAACAATAACTCGCCATTCTTCCAACTTACGACAATCTGAAACCAAAAATGAATAAAGATTGTGAAATACATCCATGATGGAAAATTGTACGTCTTGATTAATTTGCAGAAAAAATAAATACCCAGCTTGTAGAAATCGTTCAATGTATACTGAGCATCTTCCGTTTCGTACATCCCACCATACAAGTAAAGGACATTGTTTTTCACAGCGAGTCCAGGGTTGATTCTTGGAGAAGGCCAAAAAACGCTTTTTGCTGAACATGAGCTGTTTTCATTTACCACGGTTGACGATCTTGTACTTGTTGTCGGACCAAGGGTAATCTTATTGGAGCAAGAACATGGGAAGAATAAACAAGAAGAATTGATATGTATGAGCAGCTTAAGAAGAAAACATTTTTTTAACCTCAATATACAAGACGTTATTATTGGTTTCGAAAGTATTTAACATAGATACTTGAAAATTTGTATTTTACCATTAAAATTTCCAAAGTAAAAAAAAGAGTAGGTAATGCTATTTTTCACATTTTTATCGATTTACATCACTTAAATTCAGAAAATTTTGACGTTACAAAGTTTCGAAACAAAAACACAATCGGGAAACTCGAATTCTTATATTACCCATATTATTTACTCAACTGTCTATCCACACTCTAGGTCACGTAACACGTACGTACTGACAGTACTGTACGTATCGTGTACAACAATCCATGATTAATGCCTTCACATATCGGAATATATCGATCGCCCCGTACATATATGAGTAAATATGTTTATAGAAAGCGTACATTTATTGTACACTTTTTGATAAAGCTTACTTTCTTGGTCGATTCCTTAAGAAAATCGCCTTATTGAAAAGTAGCTTAGCCCATTCTGTACCTAGACGCCTCATACGAGGTCGACTGTATACGAAACGCACACGATGTTTAATTGCCATGAGCAAGAGCAAGCATGTAATATCTCAATTACCGTGAAAATTCCATCTTCATCCGTAATGGTTGTAGCTGCAGGTTCCATTGGTTTTCCCTCCTCGTCTTGGCTCTCTTCCCCGCCTTCTTTTTGCTCTTTCCGCCTTCTTTTTTTGATTTTTTCGTCACATGCTGCAAAAATAATGTACGTTGAATAAGTGTGATGAAAAGTTTTCAAAGTCTGCAGAACACAGAACACTCGAAAAATTATACTTCGATTTTCATGAGGTTTGAAGTTTCCGAATTGTACTTCAAACTTGAAGTTTCGGTATAAAACTTTGAACTCAACATTCTGGAACTGAACTTCCAACAAATTTCCAGGAAAGTAAGCACTTGATCCAAGATTTTTAATAAGTCTCTTCTTCCCTAAATTTCGACGAGCCTCTTCAGAAAAATCGCAGAAAATGAAAATTCCAAACTTATTGTGCATAATCGAGAACTCGAGGGGGGACAGCGCGGTAAATCACCGAAAGCTATGAATACAGTAATTAAAGGACAGAAAACAATTGTCATGATTTTTCCCATTCGAAGCTGAACAGACGTGCATGTCTTTTCAACTTTACGCAGTGAAATAAAAAGATGCTTATGCATTCAGTAATATTAGTAACTTATTCGTTCAGTAATATAGCGAATTTAATGCTCTGAACTAATGTGCGCATTCAACGACTGTTATTATGTTTTTCAGCAGATGTTACGTTACATGTATGTTGCGGGATGAGAAAAAGGACATAAGTGTGTCCAAAAATTCACAACGCAGTTTTTAACATAGTGGTAGGAGTACACAATGCTTTTTTCCAACACCGTGGAGAAAATGCTATTTTCTCCACGGCTCAAAACTTCAAAAATCGTATTTTCTTCACGTTGTTGGAAAAAATATAGTCCTCAACTTGTGCAGACGGGCTTTTTTAACGAATGTGATTGCAAAACCCTCTTTCAGTTCCTCTTGCAGGCCTCGCATTCGTAAAAAAGCTCCTACTGCACTCGTTGCGAACTAGCATATTGTGCGACTAGTGGGAGAAAGAGGAGATTCCTCGAGCGTGGAGATTGCCTCACGAGCATAGCGAGTGTGGCAACACACGAGTGTTTATTTATGTAAATTAAATTTTATATATATATTTATGTATGTAAATGAAAGATGAGCGTGCGCGTACAGCTTATTCGCCCACTAGTGGGCAAACGAGTTCATCGCTCTCATGCCATATGTCAACAATCAGGTAATCCATTATTTCGTCTACTCTCAGCAGGGCCACGAAATGACATATTTCTCGCGGGAGTTGAATAATATACTATTTCTTCACTCTAACCTCAAAATTAGTACTTTAAGTGTATTTTTCGGCCATCTTGAAGAAAAGTACTGTGTTGCACACGCTGGCAATTATCGATTTTGACGAAATGATTCCTTTCATTTCGTCAAAATCACCAATGCCAGCTTGCACAACAATGTACCATTTCAAATGAGTCAATTCACATAATTTTTTGCAGAAAAGTTCGCCGTGAAATATTGCCTTGGCTATCTGACTACCTGCTTGCCGCAACTGAAAGCCTGAACTTTGAAAATATCTCCTAAGTAATTTAAATTTGGACGCTTAGGTCCCTTTTCCCACACACATATTGTTATAGTGAAAATTCCAATAATAAATTTACCGTTGGAAATTTCGATGGAACGCCACCGCAAATCATTCACGTTCAAGTTGAAAAGATCATCGTAGAAAGTTCCTTGCAACTCTTCTTCATCGTCCACTTCGTCGTAAACGCCACCAAACATATAAGCCGAAGTGGGATTGATCAAAGTCGCGGAAGAACTGCATCGTGGGCTTGGTGCCATTCCGCTTTGCTTTTCCAAAGTCCATTTCCATTTCAAACCAGTTTCATCATTTTCTAATTTTTTGGAAAAAACGAGTTGTTACATTTTTTGTAGCATCAACTTCGAAGAAATTTTATTTAGAATTCACGATGCAAAGTTTTCAAACAATTTGCTCAAGGATCTACGATATACTTCTGGAAGAATCAACCCCCACACTATTAATCTTGAATTCTGCATTAAATGCAGAATTATGCATTGAATACACATTTTGTAAACTGTATGGATACAGAAGTATATCTGCAGCAATAAGCAAGGCAACCAAAAATATTTTTCGGAATAAAAAATATTCCAGCTTATCAATATTGGCAATAAATATTATACTTTATAGTAAATATTGTACTAATGTTCTGTATTTTTGTTGGTATTTTTTATTTTTTTGTCTTCCAGTTTGAATTAATTCGCGTTTCGAGCAACAGAAAAGTGACAAACGACCATCATTTGGTACTGCTTTCAGTTTGCTTTTGTTTTCGACGGATCAAAGGAATTTTTTTTTTTTTTTTTTTATAGATTGTTAATAATTCATACATTACAAATTGAAAATTCCAGAAGTACAAAAAAGTTCCTCATCGTTGGATTTTCGTAATATAAAATGATTCTTAACAATCGGCCAAGATCATTCATTTTCGAAAAACTGTTATCAATTCAACGACTAGAAAGTCTAGGAAAAATAAATAAATATTATGAATATTTGGCCGCTTGAATTATGAATCAATATTGCCAGTTTTTCACGTAAATATTTTCAGTTGCCCTTGTAATGTACAACTTCGCGTACAAGGAATTGACTTTTCACTTTGCTGCCCGAGATTTTTCGTTTTCTCTAGAAAAAATTTTTTCCAAAATTTGCCTATAATTGGCACTTTTCGCGACTCAAAAGCGGAGCGGAAATGGCTCTTTTACGAACGGTGAATAGCAGCAGAATGAAATGAATTTCATTTCGCTCCGCTACAGTCGAAGGCAGAGCGAAACAAAACAAGATGGCAAACTTGGCCTAGCAAAAGAGTATCGAGGCAGCGGTGCACCGATTCGGGAAAGAGCCATCTCCACCCCGCTTTTTCGGTACGACAAGCGCCAATTATCGGCAAATTTTAGAAAAAGTGATATATGCAACTCGGAGCGGATGCTATTTCACTCTGCGGCAGTTTTTGCGGTCTTGAACTTCGACTCGGCCGCCAAAACTGTCGCGTCGTAAAATAGCATATTTCCGCTCTTCGTTACATAATGTACTATTTCAACATAAAAATCTTACTTTCAGGACGCAACAGAAACATATCTGAATGAACATGTCCTTTGTCAACGTCTTTTTTCACTCGTTCTTTGCTGTAGCCTCCATACACCAGAAGCCTATTTTCTGAAGTCGGCAAAGTAATACACCCTGATCTCGGAGCTGGTGGGATTCCTATGAAGAAAAATAGTACATTATGCTACAAGGAAAAAAAGCGAGCAATTGCGAATGAGTGTGAAATTAGTTATCCCGGCATAACTAGGGTAACTATCACATCAAGTAAGAATTGCCCTTTATCACCGTGTGGCGAAGAATTATTTTTCTATAAATCGCGAAAAAATGGTAAGTTTTCCGAATGTTTTTTGTGTAAAAAATAATGGGTTTTTTTCACAACAGCATAAGACCTTGGGAGAGATAACATCGTTTCGTTGTTACACGTCACAAAACGCGTGCAAAAAAATCCTGAAGAGAGTTCCAACGAGAACCGAAAGCTTTAATAAACATCAGTAGCAACTGTTCATTGGCTCCGAGTGACCGTATTAATTGCTCGAAAGAGGAAAAGGTTGTCGCTTATTCGCGAGTTACAGAAAAAGTTACATTTATTTATTTGAACAAATCAAAAGCTCATTTTGTCAAACGTACCGGAAATTTCAAGTCTGTCCCAGGTATAAGTAGACAGGTTGAAACAGTGGACGTCGTTGAAATATTTGTAGTCCCGGATATTGTCATGAAATCCACCAAAAACGAACAGTTGTTTTTTCAAATGCACCATCCTGTGACCACTTCGAGCTGAAGGTCCATTCGGAGCTCTAAAACCAACAAGTCCATGTGTAAAATATGTTTACCCGCAACAAGCCTGTAACGACCCTGAAACGCCACCTAAAAAGTGAGGGTTTTGACTACCAATATTGACATTGACTATCAATATTTTCAACAACAATTTTTCGACTTATTGAACAATACTCAAAAGTTATCAAAATCACTCTCGAATTGAATGAATTGTCGTCAAGCTTTTTTTATAACAAATAAAAAAGCTAGAAATACACCGCTGCGGGTGGTATCGGCCACTTGCGGGTAATATCGCCCACCATTGGATTCAAGATTGTTTCGAACGCGAAAAAAGAATGCTTCGGAATATGTTCTAAGTTTAACATTAGATTGCAGTAGGTATTTATTTTCAAGACTGATTTGCTCAGTTTCGATAAAAAAATTGAAACAAATCGTGGCCGATAATACCAGCGCATGCTGGCCGATATTTCCCACTATGGCGGTTTACCTTGTACCTATTTTAAGGACTATTTAGCAATCTATAGTTGCAAAGTTATGAAAACTAAACTTATTTATTGGCATAAACGCACGTTATTTTTTCCCATTTTTTGTCTCCGATGTGGAACACCCACAGATCGCGATAGTGGTAGAATTGCGATTCCGAAGGACTTGAGTATTCTCCCCCAAAAACCCATAGTTCTCCACGATTCGAGGGCAGAGCGACGGCCTGGTGTCCACATCGAGGAGTTGGTGCACCTGGAGCCTTCACTACGGTCCACTCGTTTTTATTTATATTATAAAAAAACATGTCTCCGTAAACCTCAGTCTAAAAGCAAAGAATATACAGGGTACTTCTATTTTTTTATGTTTGTAAATAAAACGAGTATAAATTCCAGGATTTGTAAGTAACGCATTACATTAAATTTTCGGCTGTAACAAAAACGTAACGCGTTACTTTAATTATAAAGTAACGATAACGGTAACTAGTTACTTTTCACGCGATAACGAGTAACGAAATTTCCGTTACTTTCACGTTACTCATTCTTATTTATTGGAACTTTTGATCGTTTCGAAGAATTGAAACAGAAATAGACAGCTTGTTCAAAACACCTTTCAGGTTTTTTTACTTCTATTTTTTGCGATTCAAAATCAAATTATCTCATTTTTATAAATGAACCATGTTTGTACTTTTTTCCCGTTGCAGAATTCACCGCCCAGCATTATCAGCTCATCTTTCATTGGGTGAGGAGTCAATGTAAAATTCACTCTTCTGGAAGGTTGAGATACAACAGCTTCTACAACTTTTTCTCGACGTGCATCTTCTTTTTCGATTTGTTTCACTATTTTTTCAATATCATCCTGTAAGTAATAGTAAAAAATCAAAATCAAGTCAAAACAAGAAATTTCAAAGAAATTAATGTTGAAACTTCTAATAATTGAGTTATGCCCTGGTGAACCTCTAATCACCTAGATAGGTGGTTGCTAGGTGGTTAATATTTTCTCGCGTAAAAATCATCAAAAATACATTTTTCCAATAAAATTAATAATTATTGGATGCTTATCTTATTTTAGGGTAAATTAGCAGATCCTACCTTAACGACAGTTATATAAAAATGAATGACTGTCTTTTATTGGACTATTACGCTTTATTTTGCCCGATGATAATTAGGAAATAAGCGAATGAGATTTATATTAGTGTAAAACTGACATTTCGGTGGAAATATCAGCCACTCGACAACCACCCAGTAACCACCCAGCAACCACCTATCTAAGTGGTTAGAGGTTTACCAAGGTGGTGAATCTCTAGCCTGGCAGCTGGAGCGAAAAAAGAGTAAAAAGAACAATAAAAAAATTACAAAGTTTTTACATTGTTGCAAAATAAGCTCAATCCAAAAATAGCATTACTTTCCAATTTATTATAAACAAAAATCAATAAAAATACGGTACCTTTGGGGCACTTAATCAAGTCAGTGGCACTTATCTAAACGTCACTTCGGTGGAAATTTCCGCTCTAAAAAAAACTGGAAAATGATTTTAAAAATACTAAACGCATATTTCAAGCATTCTGGATGATGTGTACAGTATTTTTAAAATCTTCGTTCCGTTTTTTCTAGAACGGAAATTTTCGGCCCATAAGTGACATGTAAGCATTGTAAACATAACCACGTTAAATATCACTGACTTGGGTAAAATTCTACTTAGTTGAGATTTTCAAAATTTGAATTCTGATCATTTTGGCTTGCGCCGGTTCACAATTTCCGCCCTCAAAATACACCAATTTCGCAATTTTCAAATTATTTTTTCATCCTTTTTTCGCTCCGGCCGCTAAACTAGTTTTACCTTAGTTATGAGTACACGTTGCTCACATTTGAGTTAATTTTCGTAATTTAGAATAAACATGAAATTACGAACCTCTCCGATATTTGCCAACTGTTTTTTCAATTTATTGCTGAGTTTTTTCTCGGTTTTTAAGGCAGTTTTTTCACTCCCGCTTATTTTCTTCTTGTTTTTGTCTTTTTTCCCCATTGTTTATTGCAGTCCAGTTAACCGAAAGGAGCTTGTGAAATTGTTTGGAACTATGCAATAATAATTTAATTTACTGCAGTGTATATGAGTGTATACAGTGTATATATAGCAGCATATAGCAGGAAGCTAGAGTCG
>JAPYZK010000648.1:0-48550 GCA_030522785.1 Platygaster equestris
CGCTTTTCGTGTACACGGAAATACACGTAAATACACGAAGTCACGCGCGTTCAGTTTCTCAGTTTCGTGTACACGAAAGTACACGTAAATACACGAGTCACGCGCTGTTCGCTTTCCGTGTAGGTATATACGAAAGTACACGTAAATATACGATATCGCGCGTAGTTCGCTTTCCGTGTACACGGAAGTACACGGAAATACACGAGTCGCGCGTAGTTCACTTACCGTGTACACGGAACTACACGGAAAGCGAACTACGCGCAATATCGTGTACTTACGGGTACTTTCGTGTATACACGGAAAGTGAACAGCGCGCGACTCGTGTATTTCCGTGTACTTCCGTGTACACGGAAAGCGAACTACGCGCGATTTCGTGTACTTACATGTACTTTCGTGTATACACGGAAAGCGAACAACGCGCGATATCGTGTATTTGCGTGTACTTTCGTGTATACACGGAAAGTGAACAGCGCGCGACTCGTGTATTTACGTGTACTTTCGTGTACACGAAACTGAGAAACTGAACGCGCGTGACTTCGTGTATTTACGTGTATTTCCGTGTACACGAAAAGCGTACACGAAAGTGGCCCGGGAAGCTAGCTGAACGCGCACGGTTTCGTTTATTCACGTGTACGTACTGCGTGTACACGTAAATAAACAAAAGTTACACGGTAAGCTGAACGCGAGCGGTTTCGTATCTATTCGTGTACGCGAAGTACACGGAAGGTACACGTACACGTAACCGGTCGAAAAGAAAGTCGGACTTGGTCGGACCGAAGTCGGCTATGGTGTAGGCCGACATCGGCAACAGTAATCGAATCCGCTCGATTCGTCGTCGTGTATTTTCGTGAATTTTCGTGTACTGAGTGCAAATAGTCACTGCCCATTTCAACACAAATACACTCACATTTTTCCATGATCTCAAACCTTAACTCCGTAACTGAATTCCGCGCTGAAATTGTTAAAAAAAGTGGAGTTCTAAGAGCTCTAATCTATCTAAATTCCCCCAAAAAATTATCCATAATTCTGCCACAGAAACGATAAAAAAAATCGATCGATCAACATTCATCTGCCGATCAAACCAGCAAAATCACCCACCCCCTTTCATCCCCCAGTCACTCCCGAAGACGAACTCGCAGCGATCGACTACGAACTCGCCCAAATCGAAACAGAGCTCGAGAAGCTCCACGACCGCAAACAAATCCTCACCCATCGAAGGGAAAAACTCCGCGACGATGCCCTGCTCAAGAAAAGCCTTTCAGTCTCGACCAAAAACTGGGAAGGCGATACCTTCCCCTGGTCCAAAAACATCCGCAAGGCCCAGAAAGAAGTCTTCAAAATCCCGGAACTTCGGGAACTTCAACTGTCGACCATGAACGCCGTGATGTCGGGGGAAGACGCGATCTTGGTCATGCCCACCGGTGGCGGCAAAAGCTTGTGCTACCAGCTTCCGGCCATTATCGGCGAGGGCATGACCATAGTCGTGACCCCGCTTTTGGCCCTCATGGTCGACCAGATATTCAACCTCAAAAGAGTGAACGTCAAAGCGATGATGCTATCCGCCAAAGCTGACAAAGAAGACGTGAAAGCGATCATGAACGCGTTGGTAGACCGGAAATCCGATCTGCATCTGGTTTACGTGACCCCGGAGTACATGGCGAAGTCGAAGAGGTTTATGAACAAGTTGCAGAAATGTTTCGAGATGGGTCGACTGGACCGATTCGCGATCGACGAGGTCCACTGCGCGAGCCAGTGGGGACACGATTTCCGGCCAGATTACAAGTTCCTGGGGATTCTGAAGTCGATGTTCCAAGGAGTGCCCATTCTGGGACTGACCGCCACGGCGCCGGCAAAGATCATCGTCGACGTGCAGAAGATCTTGGACATCAAAGGGTGTTTGGTGCTGAGGGCGCCGTTCAACAGGCCGAATCTGTTCTACGAAGTTCGGAGGAAGCCGAATGACAAGGATACGTGTCTCACGATGTTGGAGAATTTGCTGAAGAACAAGTTCAAGGAGAAGTCGGGTATCATTTACACGACGACTATTAAGGATGCGGAGCAGTTGGCGACGGATTTGAGGTCGCGGGGTCTTAAGGTACGTGTTTTTGGATTGTAAAGCACTCCAGACGTTTTTTTTTTCATTAGTCTTCCAACGTTTGAGACTTCACGTACACAGACGTTATATGGTTCCGAAATCAGTCAAAATTTTCGCAAAAATCCTGTAATGTACTCGTCATTTTAAGTTTGGGGATTGTAATGAAATATCCGCTTTTATTTACGTTCAGTTCTTCGAATTTTAACATTTTGAATTTAATAATGTCTTCAAGGTTAACGTATTTCGATATTGTTGAGAAATGATAATACCAGTAACATCGTGAAATTCCACAAGTATTATATTGATGCAACTTCAGAAATAATAATTTTTATATCTCGACTAGGGTGGTCCTTATTTGGACACTTTTTCCAATCGATTGACGCGCCCCTTTCAAAATTTCTAAATGCCAACTAAGTACTAAAGCCGAAAGATGAGCGATTTAAGTTCAACAATTTTATGATTTTTACGGTCAAAAAATCACTATTTGCGTTCTTTTGAACCTATTCCAATACAGGGGGATCTCACTAGAGCGCTCGTCTCGGGGGTCTTAAGTAAACATAACGCTTCAACGAGAGAGCGATAAGACAGGTAGAAACACCATCAGGTAGAAACCTCGATGGACCCAAACCCAAAAATGACAAAGCATTAATGACTTTCCAGGCTTCTGGAATTCGCTCCCTGCTGTGAAACTCGTAGCCTTATCGCTGCCGAAATCTTCACGGTAAATTAGAGCGCGCTCTAACGAATCACGCTCTAGCGAGATCACACTGTAATTGATACGGCATTTTATTTGGGAGGGGTTGCCGAATGGAGGAAAAAATTACTGACTTTCCAAAAATATATCAGTTAGGGAGTTGTATGGGGAATATTGTTCGTTCGAATTTGGCAAAGTGAAGCCCCCAATATCGTTCCAGTTGTGTGCATTCTTCCTTTGGAAGTAGTACGGATACTGAATTTTTTCATACTCGTGATAAATAACAAGGGTTTGTCGCGACTCTGGAAAACTTATGAATTTTTCTCGAAAAAGCGAAACCTTTTTTATGATTCTAGAGGAATAATTAATTGAAAAATTTTCTAACTTTCTGATTTGAGTCAAACCATGTCAACTATACCCACTATTTTCGATGAAAACCTACATTATGAAATGATTCGCATGTTCGTAAAGTATTCGACAATGCAAAAATAGTATATTGTGCGACTAGTGGGAGGAGGAGAAGATCCCATAAACGCGAAATTGCTGCACGAGCGTAGCGAGTGCAGTAACACGTGAGTGGAATATTCTCCGTCGACCAATAGTCGCACATAATACTTGATTCAACAACCGCGAGGAATTTGTGATCATGACTATATTCAACACTTTTGTAAACAACAACAAAAACATTGCAGCAATGCATAGTCTTGTAATTTTTAGGTTAGGGTTGGGGAATTGGATGTTTCGATGTATGTCAAGTCGCTCGTCCGCCATCTTGTTTCCATTATCTCTGGAATCAAAATGGCGTTGACGTTCAAAATATGACTCTGTTTCTTTTACAAATCATTGAAAATTGATGTTAAAAACAGTATAAAAAAAGAAAGTAAACAAGTTCAGAACAACATTAAAGTGATTTATACCTCGCAACGTCCCCAACATTTTCGAAAATGTTCCCTTCACCAACCTGTGGGAGTAGTAAATCTACCCGTGGGAGAAGTACTCACTTCTCCCACGCTGTACGTCAACAATCAAGTAATTTATAATTTTTTTTCCCTCTTAGCCCCGAAATGACATATTCCTCGGGGGCGTTAAATAAACTACACTGTCTAACTAGTGAGAGAAAGAGAAAATGACCCAAGTGTAAAGTGTTGTTTAGTCACTCGCAATAGATTAACAGAGAATTTTTCAGGAGTCGCTAAATACCACGTATACCTATTGTACCGTTCATTCATCTATGGAGTGATTTCACGATTTAGATTTGATGAGTCTTTCGTTTTCAAACGATATAACCTGTAATTTATTGTATCAAGGAACTATAAACCTGTTACAGCGACTTTTGTAGTGAATTATGTATGAATACGGAATGGGGTATTTTCCTAAGTTGAACAATTTGGCGCCTAGACTAAAACACAGCTCATTACAACATGAATACAGATATGTATATATTTCGCACTGCAGTCCTGATCCCGCAGGAAAAATGTCGTAGCACGTACTGAATTCCAGAAAAATTTTATATACTAGTTTTTCGAAGATGAATCAATTAGAAGCGGAATCAAATGTTCTTTATTTCAAAATTGACTCTAATGAGTCAATTTTGACTCATCTCGGTATCTCAGCGTCTAACACGTATTCTTTAATTCTCGGAAGTTGTTGGAAACAACCCCTTTAGCAACCCTTACTTATAAAAGACTGCCAAGAACCTGTTTTTCGCAGATATCTCCGTCATTTGAAAAATGAAAATATTCTTATTCCAAAATTGACCGCCTTCTGAAAGACTCAGCTGTCCGAAGTTGTCCGAAAAAACTGCTGAGTACTATTTTTTCGCAGATATCTCATTGTCAGTATGATTTGAAATTGAATTCCCATCAAAGCTCAATGGAAATTGAATGACAAGAATTTTCATTATCGAAATCACCATTGAGGCAATGGAAATTTAATGGAAACTCAATGAAAACTCAATGGAACGTTTTCCATTCGATCGAGTGGAAGTTCAATGGTAAACAAATAGAAAAAATTTTCATCGGCCAAAACACCAACACGTCAATGGAAATTGAATGGAACGTTTCCTTACGGGAGAAAATATTTCTCTTCCCAAAATTGGATGTAATGAAAAAAAATTCCATGTCCACAAAAATGGTTGTAAAAACACGTTACTGACACGTTTTAACGCACTATTTTCGTTTCTTATGAAATCAAGGAAACTATACCGTATTTTCGCCTCACGATCACTTTGTACGCTTGCAATTTGCAATTACTACAGATTAATGTCGACCAGCAATGAATCCCGTAACACCGATCAATGAATACTTTTCGCAGGTTGGTTGCTACCACGCGCTTTTGGAGCCCGAATTCAGATCCAGCGTCTATTCGAAATGGATGTCAGGACATTACCAAGCAGTGGTTGCGACAATCGCCTTCGGTCTCGGCATCGACAAACCTGACGTGCGTTTCGTCATCCATCACTGCGTTTCCAAATCCATGGAAAACTTTTACCAAGAAAGCGGCCGTGCCGGGAGGGACGGTAAAACTTCGCACTGCATCGTTTTGTATCGCCTTGCCGATATTTTCCGACTCAGCACCATGGTGTTCCAGGTAGAATTTTCTCAGTTTTGAATAATCTACTTATCAATATCATGATGTCCCCTGTATGAAAAACTCCTAACTTTCTGATTCAAGTAATCTAAGTACAGCGAACTCTCACTTTAGAACCTCAAAATATAGTACACTCTCGATTCAAGTCCTATACATACAGTCAATTCTCAATGTAAGTCCTTTCAATACAATAAACTCTGTATTCAAGTCCTTTCAACACAGTGAACTTCCGATTCAAGTAATATACAAATACAAATAAACTCTCTCAGTCCTCAGAATACAGTAAAATCTCGATACAAGTCCTTTAAAAATACAAAAGTCTTCCAAATACACTCAACCCCGTCCAAAAAACTCCTAAATTTGGGCGGAAATCCCCTAAATCGGCATCATACTGCAAATCCAGCACAACAGCCCATATCTTCAGCCCTGATATCTCGATCTCTCTGATTCAAGGACAAAGTCGGTCTCCAGAATCTCTACAAAGTGCTCAACTATTGCCTGGACCAATGTTCCTGTCGACGGACGCTCATCGCCAGCCATTTTGAAGAGAACTGGAGCAAAGGTGACTGCGCCAAAAAATGCGACCACTGTTACAAAGAGAAGGAGGTCGAGGAAACGGACGTGGGCAAGTACTGCCGCCAGATTTACCAAATAATGACGAACGCGGTGCAGAGCGACGTGCGCTTGACCGCGCTCAAGCTCATCGACTCCTGGTACGGCAAAGGCGCGACGCAGCTGAGGCTCTCCTCGGTCCCGGTGCCAAAATTCCCCAGGGAATCCGGGGAAGCCGTCGTCGGCCATTTGTTGACCAACGGGTACTTGCAGGAAGAGTTCCACTTCTCCGCTTATTCCACGATTTCGTACATCAAACGGGGACCGAAAGCAGGCGTGGCCGCGAACAGTGACCATAAGATAATGTTCAGATACAAACTCGCGTGAGGTGTGATTTTGGGGGGAGTGGTTCGATGTTGTACAGGCTAAGACGCTTTTTTGAGTGTGATTACATGACGTTCTTTGAGACGATGGGCGGAATTTTGTGGTTTCAGGGGTTTTTCTTAAACTTAGATAGTGGCTGGAGGAATTTGAATTGCAGTCGAGTTGGAGGATTTAGTGGACTTCAGATGTGAGGTGTTTTATCGTTGTGAATTTGAACAATGTGAGTCATTTGAATGGAGTCAACGTTTGGTGTGAGTATTTCGAATGCAGTGAACTCTCGAAAGAAGTCCTTCAAATACAGTGGGTTTTTTTATCTTAGTCCTTTAAATACAATGAATTCTTGATAGAAGTAATCAAAATACAGTTATTTCGGTGTTGTGTGAATACTTACACTGAGAAAAATGCCTTTCAGTTTCGTTACGTCCGACTGAATACTCAGTTGGATTGGTTATGATTGAAATTCTCAGTCCGGCTGACGGATATTTCAATTGCTTCTACTGAATAAAAAAGTTGGAGCCGTTGAATAATAGCTATTTGTTTGACAAGGTGTGAAAGTAGGCAGTTTCCGAATACTGTGAAGATGGTGTCACGAGACGGAGGCGAATGATGCCAGCATACGATTCGGGGATTGCCTGTTTCGCAACATGTCAAACACACAGCTTCTCATAGCGAGTCTGGTGAGTCCAATTTTCGGCGTTTACGAAGAGATGCCGCACGGCAGACAGAGATACCTCAATTCCTGTACATCTTGGGCAAAATTAATTGAATAACTAGCGAAATAAGTGAGATATCGAAAAACGGATTTTAGCGGCGGTATTAGTGGATGATATTGTGATGATTGAGACAAAAATTTTATAGATATACGCGATATTATTTAATAGAGTAAACTTCCAACTGAAGTCCTTTTATCACAGTGAATTTCCGATTCAAGTCATTTTAGTACAGCAAACTCTCGATTCAAGTTCTTCAAATCCAGTAAATTTTCGATCGAAGTCCTTTAAATACAAAAAACTTCCGATTCAAGTCATTCAAATATTGTACACTTCCGATTCAAGTGATCCAAATTCAGTAGACTTTCGATTAGAGTCATTTCGAGACTGTAAACTCTCGATTCAAGTTCTTTCTGTATAGTAAACTTCCGATTCAAGTAATCCAAATACAGTAAATTGTCACTGTAGGTCATTCAAATACAGTGAATTCTCAATTCAAGTCCTCCAGTTACAGTAAACTCTCGATTGAAGTCCTATAAAAACAGTAAAGTTTCGATTCATGTTTTTTAAACGCAATCAACTCTCGATTCAAACTCTCCAAATGCAGTCAACTTTCGATTTAAGTCCTTCTATTACAGTACGTGAACTTTCGATTCAAGTCATCTAAATACAGTAAACTGTCTCTCTAAGTAATTCAAATACAGTAAACCCTCGATTTAAGTCCTCCAGTGACAGTAAACTCTTGATTTAAGTCCTTCAAATACAGTAAACTTTCGACTTGAGTCCTTTTATTACAGTAAACTTCCGATTCAAGTAATTTACCTACAGTAAACTCTCGATTCACGTTCCTTCAATAAGGAAATTTCCGATTCAAGTCCTTTGAATACAGAAAACTTCTGATTTAAGTCATCCATCTAGAGTAAACTCCCGATTCAAGTCATCTAAATACAGTAGACTCTCGATTGTAATCCTCTTAAGACTGTAAACTTTCGATTCAAGTCCGTCCAGTGCAGTAATCTCCCGTTGCAAGTAGTCCGAATACAGTAAACTCACTCCAAGTCCTTCAAATACAGTAAAATATCGATTCAACTCGTCCGAAGAAAATTAATCCTCGTTTAAAGTCCTTTATATTACTAATACGGTAAAGACTACTTTACCGGACCCTTTTACGGTACCAAAACGTTTCTACCGTACTCGTAATGTAAAGTATCGTACATTACTCGGACGGAAAATTATTTTCTCACTCGTGTGATTGTAGTCCTCGGCTTCGCCTCAGACTACAACCTTCACACTCGTGGAAAATATTTTACCGTCCTAGTAATGTAATATACTATTAAATACAGTAAACTCTCACTTGACGTCCTTCAAATACAGGCAACTTTCGATTCAAGTAACCCAAATACAGTAAACTTTCACTCTACGTCCTTATAATACAATAAAATCTCGATTCAAGTCCTCCAAATACAGTCAACTCCCGATTCGAGTCATTGAAACACAGTATTAGACGAAATTCAAGAGCAAAACAAAGAAGAAATCAATACAAAAAAAGCATGCTCCAAGCTTGATAGCAAAATGTCGTCGGCTCGCGTAGTAGGGCACGCAGACTTCGTAATCGGATGGAAATATTGATCCGTGATAAGAGACATATAAACGTGGGAACAGTCGGTAAACGCGTTTCGTTGCGAAGTGCACGCGTTTCATTACCTCGCGAAATAACTTGCACCCCAAAAAAATAAACTCGCGTTCTCAATTTTCCGAAACCCGAAAACTGACAGAACGACGTCACGGCGGAAATGAAAAGAAAATGACCTTCTAGTGTATAACCTCGGAAAATCGCGCCGGGAAAATTCGGAAACATCTGGGATGATTTTTCGGGGTTTTCGGGGTTTGAGAGTTTTTTCGAAATCTTTCGTTGTGGTTGGCGATGTTTTTGGAATGTCCCCCCAGATTTTGGGGGATGGGGAAGAAAAGGTAAATTGAGTTTTGTTGGAGGTGATTAGTGTTTCTGTGTGCGCATGGAAATGTGAAATTGCGACGTGCGTGTAAGGAGGCCAATTCGCGTTAAAGTTATCACGACAAACTGATTTCGGATGGTTTTTAAGTGATTTGCAGTTTTTTTGCACGAGGTGAGATATATTCGTGCACTTCCGTATGTTACGTAATTTTTTTTTTCATTGTGGTGGTAATTGGATGGTCGGAGATTCATGACAAAAAAAGACGAAGTATTTTTAGATTGAAAATTTTTTATCAATGATTGATAGTCATTTTTGTTTGAAAACAAGTTCATGAAATTTTATTCTTATTCTTGAAAAAAATCAAGGATTCAAGTTATTCGGATTTTTTTAAGTTTTGTTTTTTAAATTTTCAAATCAAATTTGTAGTTGTGAATGTTGTATTCATTTTCAATTTGTTTACCGTACTTGAAAAACATTCAATCATTTTTTTAAATGCTCTATATATTTCGAATATTTTATATTTTCTTCCTAATTTTTTCTCGAGTTGTTCGTATTGGGAAAAAGATTTCAGAAATTTTTAGAAAAATAATTTAGCAGACATTTTCAAAATCTCACGAATTCCTTGATTTTAGAAAATCTCAATTTAACAAATATTTAAATTTTCCATTTATCATCATGTGCATTCCAAAATGTAAACTTTTAGAATTTTTTAAATTGACAACTTGGAGCCCAACAAATTTTTTTAATCACCTTGATTACAAAATGCTTTAACTTACATAGTTTTTCGTTAGGTTAACAAAATTCTTCAAAAAAATCTTCGTAAGTTGGAGCATTTCGTAATCAAGAGAATGAAAACAATTTTTTTGGCCTCGAGTCATAAATTTAAAAAATTCGTAGAATTGTAAATTTTGATATTCAGAAGTTACAAATTCCTCGAAATTTCAAAAAATTCGAAAAGTGAACTCCAACCTCTAATTGATCATGAAATGCTTCGATTAAGTGTAGAAGTTGAATTTATCACTTAAATTCATCGAATTCGATTCGATTTGATACAGTTCGATTCCTAATCCGATTTGATTCAATATAATACGATTTCGGATTCGATTCAGTTCGATATAATTGATTCGACATTATTAGATTTTCATTTCGGTTCAATTTGACATAATTCGATTCGATTCGGTATAATCCAATGGAGAATTCGATTACATTTGATGAAATTGTTAGACTCGATTCGATATAATTTGATTCTGAATTCGATTTAATTCGATACAATCCAATGGAGAATTAGATTTTATTCAATTAAATTAAGTTTCATACCATTTGCTTCCATTCCAAACAATTTTACTCTGCATTCGATTTGATTCGATACAATCCAATTTCGTTCGATGTAATTCGATTTTTAATTTGATGTACTTTGATTCGACATCATTTGATTCCTTATTTGATTCAATTTGATATAATTTGATTTCGTTCGATATAATTCGATTTTTCATTTGATATAATTTGACGAAATTCGATTTCCAGTTTGATTCAATTCGATATGATTCGATTCGACTCGATATAATCCAATAAGGAATTCAATTTGATTCGATATGTTTCGATTTGAAATTCGTTTCAATTAGATATTATTTGGATTTCGAACTCGCGAGTTCGACTTCCAAGACTTGTAATCACCCCCTCCCCCCGAAATGTTCCAGATCCACCCAACCATGAAACGCGCCAAAAGAAAACAGCCCCGAGCTGCCTGAACACTCCTCCCCCCGAAAAATGCCTCTCCCGAACCTGCTGCGAAAAGCCAGCAGCTTCATCCTGGGCGACGTCGACCCAAAGGAAGACCTCCCCGAAATGTGTTGGCAAGACGGGGAAGTCCTCTACGGGAAGAACAACGTCTGCGTGCACCCCCCGACCCTTTACCGCCAGCACTGCGACGTCGTACACAACCCGGGTTACATGACCTTGACTTGCAAGGTCAACAAAGCCACGAACACGTCGACCTTGAACCTTACTTGGATCCCGAACAGCACTCTGCGGAAACACCCGGCGACGTTAGAGAACATCGGGACCAAGAGAACCGAGGAAAGCTTGCGGGAAAGCGACTGTGAAGCGAGTCCGAAGCATCCGAAAGACAGAAGAATTGACGTTTGTCTGGAAGCGAAGGAGTCCGTGAACTGCGGGGACTGCGAGAAGATTTGTTCAGGGGGTTTCGGGAGGAGCAAGGTTGTGGGGAGACAAGAGGTCAATGGGGATGGCAAGATCGAAGAAAAGGCGAGAAAGGAGTCTTCGGAGGAAAGGGACGATGTGTTTAGGGAGAGAAAGAGGACAAACGAGACTTCGGAGAGCGATGGGAGAAGCTTCGAAGAAGATGGGGGTGGTCTGCAAAGTAGGAGTTTGTCGTTGACTTCGACCTGCAGCTTGTCGCTTTCGATGCATGGGGATGGTGAGTCAAGTTTTTTGGATTTTTGAATGGGATGGGAGTTTTGGGAGGATAGAATAGACATTATATTAAGTATACATAAGATATAGTTTGAATCCGATTTAATGATTCGATCTGATTTGATTCCATATCCGATTTGATTCGCTATAATTCGATTTCGGATTTGACTCGATTTAATATAATTTGATTTCGAATCCGACTCGATTTAATAAAATTTAATTTCTAAGTCGATTCAGTTCGATATAATTTCATTCGATTCGACATAATTCGATTTCAAATTTAACTTGATTCAAACATAAATTGATTTAGAATTTGATTCAATTTGATTTAATCCGATTCGATTCGATATAATTCGATTTTGAATTCGATATAATTCGATTTTACATTATTCAATATACAAATCGATATGATTCGATTTAGAATTCGACTCGATTTAATATAATTTCATTCCGAATTCGATTCGATTCGATATAATTCGATTATACATTCGACTCGATTCAGATATAATTTGATTTTGAATTCGATTGAATTCGATATAATCTGACTCGATTTGATATAATTCGATTTTGAATTTGATATTATTCGATTCGACATTATTCGATATCCAATTCGATTCTATTCCATATAGTGCGATTCAATTCGATATAATTCGATTTGACATTATTCGATGTACAAATCGATATAATCAGATTTCGAATTCGACTCAATTTAATATCATTTGATTCCCAATTCGATTCAATTCGATTCCATTCCATTCGATTCGATATAATATTCGATTTCGAATTTGACTCGAGTTAAATATAATTTGATTCAGAATTTGATTCAGTTCGATATAATTTCATTCAATTCGCAACTATTTGATTACGAATTCAATATAATTCGATTCGACATTATTAGATTTACAATTTTATTCTATTCGATATAATTCGAGTCGACTCGGTGTAATTCGATTTTGAATTCGACATAATATTCGATTTCCAATTTACCTAAATTTGATATAATTTGGTTCAAAATTCGATCAAATGTTGATCGATAATTTGTTATCATTCGATTTTGAATGTGGTATAATTTATATGTGATTCGATTTTCAATTTAATTCAATTCGATATTCTTCTATTTAAAATTCCATTCACTTCGATATAATACGATCCAATTCGATATCATTCGGTAATTCGATTCGATAAAATTCAATTGAGAATGCGATTTGATTCGATATTATTTAATTCAAATTTGATGTAATTTAATATATTAAGATTTCAAATTGAATTCCATTCGATATAACTCTATTCGACATTATTCGATTTACAATTTGATTTAATTCAATATAATTCGATTCCGAATTCGATGTGATTCTATATAATTCGATTCTATATAATTCAATCCATAATTCGATTAGATTCGATACAATTTGATTCAAAATTTAATTCTATTCGATATAATTCATTCTGAATTTTATATAACTCGACCACAAAAAAATACTTCAAAAAGTAAAAAAGGTTGTCGGGCAATACAGGATGGAAACAATTCTGTTGTTGAAAATTACAAAAAATACTGTTATCAACCCAATTCAACCGTCGGTCAGATTTAAATCACATATCTAATTAGTCCCATACAAAAAAGTAACAAAAAGCCCCGAAAAACCCGATTTGATTCGATAAAATGAAATTATTTTCGATATAATTCGGGTCGATTTGATATAATTCGATTGGATTCGATATAATTTGATTTTGAATTGATATACTGCATCAGAATCTTCAATCATTGTACAATAATCTGTGTATTTCATTCATTAATGATGGTACAATTATACGGCCGCAGTTCATAATACCTCCCCCCCCCCAAAACGTACATTGCAAATGTGAAGGTCGGCCGTTGCTTGTTGGTTAATATTAAAGACATGATATTTTTTCATCCAAAACAAGTGATATTTTTTAGCGTCGGACGAAATCCATCCGGATTTCGTAAAACAAACTGATTATATAGTGAAACACGTTCGCAATCATTTTAATAATGCATTTTTTAGCCTACTCACTACAAACTCGCACTCGTCAGAACAAACTTTTCCTCCCTAGGCGCACACCAAAATATAACCTCATAAATCACTCCATCACAATGATACTTCGCAATCAATTCTACGAAAAGTACAAAATATCAAAAATACACTCAATTTTCACATCAAATCTCCATTGTCTCTGGATTTTCCAGAAATTCCAACGTGGATGCGTTCCCCGGAACTTTTGGCCCTTCAGCACAACCTCTCTTTTCCGGAAAGCGCCACTGCCTCCCCGATCACTTTCCGCAGAGCCCATCGCTGCAGACGTTTTTCCGTCGACCTAAGCCAGATGAGGTCCTTGAGACTCTTTTTCGCCGATCCCGAAGGCACTTCCGGCGAGAGCACGTCCGGGCAACTCGTCGTCGCCAGTCGGGAAAGCCAATACAAAATTTTGCATTTCCATCATGGCGGGCTCGACAAACTCGCGTCCACGTTGCATCAATGGCACCAAGTTCTCCATCCCGGCTTCGACGCTCGTACAGAGGAAAGTTTGCCCTACAGGTACGAATTTTTTAATAATTTTTGTGATTGTTAATTGTGGCGGTTTCTACCGAAACGACTGAAACAACAAGTTTTGAACATTGAAAATTATCAAGATTCAGTGAAATATAACACTCATCGTAAGAGAATAAGTGATTTTGAGAATCATTTTTTAAAGAATCGTGCCAACAGTATCGTAACTTGGATTTTCACTCGGATGATGATGCCTTACCATGGAAAAAATGAAAGCTTTTTGAACACTTTTTTCCAAAAAATAAACGCTTGTTGAACGCTTTTTCTCAGAAAGCAGTAAAAACGTGTTCAGAAAGCGTTCTCCACACGCGAATTGTATAAAAATTTATTTCTATCGAATGCGTTCAGAAGACATTTTGAACGCGTTCAAACGAACGCGTCTAATGTGTGACGATGACGAATCTTCAGAACGTGTTAAGAGCGCGTTTTCATCCGCAGAGCGCGTCTGAAACATGTTCTCCTAAAAATCTGCGAGAACGCGTTTAAAGATCCAAAAAGTGAAAATTTGAGAATTAATTTGAGGTGGTTCACGATAAAAGTAGCGATTCATTAAAATCTCTAGTCTGTTCGTTAATGGTCGTTGAATTTTGTGTATTTCTGCTTCTCCATACAATGTTTCTTCGATCGACGGTCTATTCATTGGAGTCCCTTAGTTTATTGCAGAATAATTGTAATATACTTTGCATACAATAGTTTCGATGCAATCATAAGTGAGTAAGTATTTTATAAGTAAGTACGTATTTTTTTCATTATTTATTGATTTAATTTTTTTTTTTCTATCATAAGTAAGTATTTTTCACCTTTGATGAAAAATCACCACATTCACTTATTCCGTTTTCTGAACGAACCGCAACACACAATAGTCACGATCACCGGAGCAATAATGAGAGCCACAAAAACGCAAAGGATGACTCTGAAAAGACATTCATCGCGTTACTCATTTAATGGATTTTGTCACATCTACCGGGCGCATAGAAATTACGTTTTGAACGCTTACAGGTACGTGTTCTATGAAACACGTTTAGAACACATTACGAACTCGTTTAGGACGGATTTCATCAAACACGTCAGTGATGCGTTTTTGAACACTCTTTGAACACGTTCTGAATGCGTCTTGAACACGTTGGTAACGCGTTTGATGAACGTGTTTTGAACACGTTTCATCACACGCGTTTGAAACGTATTCGAAAAAAGTTTTACGTTTTATTGAATGCGTTTTTGATGAATTTAATAAAATGCGTTTTTTAAACGCTCTTTAAATCTTTAAACACATTCTGAACGCTCTTTGAACACGTTAAGAATACGTTGTAAACACTGAACGCGTTCGTCGAACGTGTTTTAAACCCGTTTCATTACCAGCGTTCGGAACGCATTCAGAACGCGGTTTGAAAGAATTTCGTCAAACGCGTTTGTTGAATGCTTCGAAAACGCGTTTTTTGAACACGTTTCAAACACGTTCTGAACTCGTTATTTGAACGCGTTTTAAACCAGTTCTAAAAGCGTCAAGATGCATTTAGAATGCGTTTTCAACGCAAAATGCATCTTCTGAACGAGTTTTGAACATGTTTCGTCGAAAGCGTTTGGAATTCAAATCGCGTTTTCAATTCATTTCATCAAATGTGTGGGAATCGGGTTTTGAACGCGTTTGCAGCACGTTCTACACGTGTTCAAGATAAATTCAGCAAGCGTTTTCAACGTATTTCGCAAATCGCGTCCTCAGAACGCGTTTTGAACACATTCCATTGAACGTGTTTGGAACGCGCTTTCAATGAATTCCACAAAACGCGTGGGAATTACGTTTTGGAATGTGCTCGAAACACGTTCTAAACGCATTTTGGAACGCATTCCATTGAACGCTTTCGGGGCGCATTCCATCAAACATGTTAATAACGCATTTAGAACTTGTAAAAAACGCTATTTCAGAACGCGTCGAGAAGGTTTTTTCTTCTAGATAAATAAAACGCTTTTTAAAAGCATTCCACCCAAAATCGATGAAAACGCGTTCTATACCCGAGTTATATTTCCATCAAAATTTCTTTGCTCTTCCTTATACGTTCGCTGACTTTTTTTCGTGCGTCGAGAACTCATTTAAAAAGTGTTCTAGAAACGCGTTCAGAACAGGGTTTGAATTAATTTAAAACGCGTTTTATTCATCCATGGAATGTGGGGTCCCACGTAGCATTAGTAGATAATAAATTTTTCGTCCATCAGGTGCTCACGCGTATGTGATGCACTACAATAAAAACTACAAAATAACTGGAAAATACTACGAAAAAATTACTTAGGAAGTAGAAAAAATTTTTCCCACAAAAGTTTTCGCAAACGTCAACTTACAAGAACTTTGTGTACGTTTCCCCATCACAACAATACGCCTCAAAATCCCAACCAACGCAACAATAGTGCAGTGACGGAAAAAATAGTGACGGGCATTCGTCCTGGACTTTGGAAATCGGACAGTGCATTTCTGTCGAATGAAAATTAAGTTCAAGGTTCACAATGAAGTATTCAAAAGAGTCTAACTTTTGAAACCTAATTAATGCCGTTCCAATAAGGGTCATTTTCTAGCCCGAATAAATGAGAAATTGAGCTTTATTGAAATGGCGCATATCAAGTTTTGAATTTCTATGTTTTAATTTGAAAACTTCAACTTTTGGAACAAAATCTATGAATACTTACTAGCCCTTGAAAAACGGATGGACAAAAAGTTGGCTAATAATATGACACTTTTCCACGAACGCAACATTTTTATTTTCATTCATTTGAGTTCGAAAATGTTACACTTAATTTCTAGACGTCGCAGCTTTTCGAGGAATGGTGATCAGTAGTTTAATTTAAAAATTTTTTTAATGTTTTTGGATGTAACTGAAAAAATGAGAATAATATGTTAAGATTGAAAAAAATTGATCAATTTTTTTTTTGTAATTTCTATAATTTTCATAAACCGAATTTGAGCTAGAATAATTTGTGCGCATTCTAACATTATTGACGCGAATCAAAATTTTAGCGCTGAAAAACATTCTACAGTTTTTTTTCCGAATTATATAAAACCGTACGAGAAACTGAATTTGATTTAGAAGAAATTTTAATTAAAAATATGTTTGAGAAGAAATTTGAAATGATATTAGAATGTAATGAATCTAATTTAATGATATAATAAATGTAATCGATTAAAAAAAAAACTTTCACCCAAATTTCCGTAAACTCACCTGCAACACTTATTTCATCGAAAATCCAAAGTTTCTGCAAAATTAATAACTTTTGCTCGGTATAACGGACGTTCCAGAAAAACAAAATTTAAGTTTGTCACATTTTGAAAAATACGTCCAGTTTTTCGGTTTATCGAAAAACAAATAAAACGTCGTTCCATTAAGACCTCAGAAGATTATCTACAATACTATCTGTATAATGCAAATAATGTATTATTTATCGGGATTGAAAAAATCGTTTTCACTTGATTAACCTTCGCTACATGAAGCAAATGGACTGTTAAAGTACATACGCATGAACGCCGGAATTTGTTTTTTCCTGGGAGGAAAACTTATAAAAAAAACACCGAAACAATTTGCAAACTTCGTGCATTCAGTGTTTACACTCCAGTACTCTACACAGAGTGTTAAAACACAGAATTCGGAGTATTACACTCAAGTTCGAAATTAAACACCGAACTTCTAGTGTAAAACATCGAAAATTTCAGTGTTTTTAACTTAAGGAAGGTTACTAGTTACTATTCCAACAATTGAACAAGTATTTTATTAAATATATAGAAATTACGTCGTACTAGTCCCAAAAAAATGCGTTTTGAACACGTTCGAAAAGCGTTCAGAACGCATTTAGAGCGCATTTTGAACGCGTTCGAGAAACGTTTTGATCGTGTTCGAAACGCGTTCAAAGCGTGTTTTCTTCGAGATTGAAAGAATCAGACATTAAAACGCGCCCTTCGAACAAGTTTTTAGCGCGTTTCGAAAGCGTTTGAAATGTGTCTTAAACGTGGTCATCAAACACGTCCCGCAAGAACATGTTCGAAACGAGTTTCCTTTTTTCGCGGGCGCTTGAAAAATTTGCCCTCTGAAAAAACAAAACGCGTTCTAAAAGCGTTCTTAATTACCTGTTTCAAAAGGATTCAACACACGTTTTGAAGGCGTTCCGAAACGCATTCAGGACGTGTTTTTAGAGCACTTTTAGGACGCGTTCAAAGCGCGTTTGGAATGCGTTCTCTGTGCACGTGAAAAAATAATTCGGTGGACGTTTAAGAAAGACGAAAGACATTTTGCTGAAACTTGCGGGTTAAAGAAACGATTTGTACGTTTTTCTGCTCATTTTGTGGAGAACGCGTTCTTCGCATCTGAAAAAGAATACTTTGGAACGCGTTTAAAAAACGTGCTTTTGGCACGTTCAATCAGCGCTTTGAACTCTCTCTGTCAAAAACGCGTTCTCAATCGCATTCGATGAAGTGCATTAAAAGAACGTTCTGAATGCGTTTAGTGAAACGCGTCTAGAATATGTTCAAAAGACCCGTTTAGTGAAATGCATTCAAAACGCGTTCAGAAGGCATACAATGTAACGCCTGCATAACGTGTCTAAAGCGCGTTCCCATCGCGTTTGATGGAATGCGCTAGAAACGCATTTAAAAAGTGTTTCAATCGCGATCGAAGAACGCTTTCCTTACGCACTCAAAGAACTTTTTCCTGAAGCGTTCAGAGAACGCTTTCATAACATGATCAAAAAACGCTTTCCTAACACGTCCAGAGAATGCTTCTCTAACGCGATAAAAGAACACTTTCCTAACACTTTCAGAGAACGCTTCCCTAACGCGATCAAAGAACACTTTCCTAACGCGTACGAAAATAGCGTTTTTATGATCAACGCTTAACTTCAAACACGCTTTTTTGGAATGCATTGAGGAACGCGTTCACAACGTGTTTAAAACGACTTCATTTCTTCCACGGGTCATTCCTATGTTCATAATTCGATCCGAATCCAAAAAAGAGCACTACATATGGGGCGTTCCAAGCCAAATCGCACGGGTTTATGTTTCCGATTCGCTCCAAAATTTGAGGGTTGAGAGTAGAACATAAAGAAACAATAAACCTAAAATTTCAGATTTTTAATGCATTATTGCAAAAGTTATAGTGTAAACAAACAAAAATTACGTTCTCGTTAATTTCCGTTTATTTCAAAACTAAGACAAGGAAAAATCATGAAAAAAATTACGAGAACAATCATATCATTAGGTGCTCAATCAACTAACATTTTTCTGAAAAACTCTTACATAAAAGTGAACAACAAAATGAAATTTTTTGTGAAACAAATCAATTTTTTGAAAAAATGCCATTTTTTAAAAATCTGAAAAAATTTATACATTCTCTGTGATTCCAGACACTTCATGGTATGCCGACCCGAAGTAAGCCGCGATGAGCTACATCCAGAAGAAGGCCAAGTGCCCATGATAACTTCGATGATCTGGAGGGACCTTCTAAACGAAAAGGGCCAGGTCGAAGATGACCTCGCCCTACGGAAAGGCGTCTTCTTCGGGGGTCTGGAACCTGGGTTACGGAAAATCGTGTGGCCTTTTCTCCTGCATTGCTATTCTTACCAAAGTAATTACGACGACAGGGAACAGATAAGCGCTATCAGAATGCAGGAGTACGAAGAAATAGAGAATCTTCGAAAAGGCATGGGACCGGAGGACGCTGAACGCTTCTGGAGACACGTTGTTTGCATCGTCGAGAAGGACGTCATTCGGACTGATCGAGCGAACCCTTACTACGCAGGGGAGAATAATCCGAACATTGAGATCATGAAGTACGTGATTTTTTTTGACGTGAATCACGTTCTGTGATTTAATTTAGATTTTGTAATTATTTCGATGTAATGCCAGTGTGATGTCATTTGTGACGTTACAGTGACGTCATTTCGAAATATCTTAATTTGAGAATCCAAGTTAGAAAAATTATAACGATCAATGCATGTAAACCATAGATTCAAATTCTTTCATTGATTTTGACATTTTTACAACGTGACATCACGGTGACGTCATGAAAAACGGTCGTTTTGCCGCCACTTGACGTCACAGTGACATCATTTTGAAATAATTTTATAATCCAAGTTCGAAGAATTATCACGAGAAATGCATGTAAACCATAGATTCAAATTATTTCATTGATTCTGAAATTTTTCTAACGTGACATCACGGTGACGTCACGAAAATCGGTCGTTTTGACGTCACTGTAATGTAATTTGCGCCGTCACAGTGACGTCACTTTAAAATAATTTGAGAATTCAAGTTCGAAAAATTATTACGAGGAATGCATGTAAACCATAAATTCAAATTATTTCATTGATTTTCAAATTTTTCCAACGTGACATCACGGTGACGTCACTTTGAAATAATTTAAGAATTAAAGTTCAACAAATTGTTACAAGAAATGCATGTAAACCATAGATTCTAATTCTTTGATTCCAAAATTTGTTTAATGTGACGTCATTATGATGTCACAGAAATCGGTTGTGTGACGTCACTAGTTTACCGGGATCAATCGAATATTACGCGTGTTTTAGAAACATTTTGCTGAATTACGCCGTGTACAACCCCAGGTTGGGGTACACTCAGGGAATGTCAGATTTGCTGGCGCCACTTTTGGCAGAACTGAATGACGAGCACGAGGCGTTTTGGTGTTTCGCCGGTTTGATGCAAAGATCCGTCGCGGTGTGCACGCCGACCGACACCGACATGGACCGGAATTTGTGCTACCTCAGGGAACTCTTACGGATCATGGTTCCTGATTTCTATGACCACCTGGAGAGGCACGAAGACGCGTTGGAGTTGCTTTTCTGCCACAGATGGATACTTTTGTAGGTTTATTTCGTATTTCCCTGCTAGGTCGGTGCAATCACGTATACTTTTTAAGTCAGGGGTGGATCCAGAAAAATATTTCTGGGTGTGTTTTCAAAATCTTGGTGTACATCGTATTGATATTTTTTATATTTATTTGATGAGTGATCGGCATCTGTAAGCTAAATTGAATTTCATTTTTCAATTTTTCCACGGAACTGCGTTAACTATAGTTAATTGTTGATTTTGAAAAAAATTGTGAACTTAGAACTATCTACTCCAAATTTGAACATGAAACTCGAAACTTCGAATTTAAACATCGAACTTGAAACTTTGAACTTGAACATCAAACTTGAAATTTCGAGTTCGAACATTGAACTTGAAACTCGAAACTTACGAATTTTATTATCGGATAAGAACACACATTTGAAACTTGAATTTCGAATTCGGAACTTCAAACTTTGAATTTGAACGTTGAACTTCGAAATTCTTGAACTCGATCATCTATAATTTCAACTTTGAACTCCAAATTTTGAATCTGAAGTTCAAACTTTCACTTCGAGCTTTGAACTGTTATTCTTAGAAGAACGGATCTCCAATTTGAACGTTTAACTTCAAACTTTGAGTATGACCTTCAAACTTCCATATTTCAATATGAAGTTCGGACTTCGAACTTTAAAATGGAAATCTAAATTTCAAATTTCAAATTTAAACTTTGAACTCCTAACTTCACATTGTAACTTAAAACTCCAAACTTTAGACCCAAACTGTAAACTTCGAACTCAAATCTCCAACATCAATTTTGTACTTTAAACTTCGATCTTTGAATTTATTCTCTAAACTTTTAATTTGAACCTCAAACATCAAATTAGAACTTCAAACATCAAACTTTGACTTTGAATTTGAAACTTTTACTCTGAACTCCAGATTCGCGATTTGAACTTTCAATTTCGAATCCAAACTTCAAACTTCCAGTATAAACTTTACGTTTGAACTTGAAACTTCAAAATATGAACTTCAAATTCGAACCATATATTATAACGTCCAAACTTTACATTCGAACTCGGCACTCAAAACTTTGAATTTGAACTATAAACTCGCAATATAAACTTCAAATATCAGATTTAAACGTTGAACTTCGTCAAATTCGAACTTTTACTTTTAGGTTCTAAATATTGTACAACTTTGCTTCGAAGCTTCGAAGACACCAAAATTTAAGTGTAAAACACCCTGTATGTTCACCCAATAATCCAGGGACGTCGCAGTGACGAAATGTGTGTGACGTCATTGTGACGTCAAAATGCCGCCTCTGGTGATATCACACTGACGTCATAATAACGTCTCATTGAAAAAATTTGATGATCAATCCAAAAATCTAGAATAAAAGTTTACATGCATTTCTCGTGATAATATTTTGAACCCGGATTTTCGTAGTATTCCAATATGACGTCACCGTGACATCTTTCGTGATGTTGCGGTTACGTCACTGTGATGTCACATCGGTATACTACGAAAATCCGAATCCAAAATATTATTGTTGATTCTAAATTCTTTAATTGATCATCAAAGTTTTTCGACGCGACATCACTTCGATGTCACAAATTACGTCACTGTGATGTCACACTGACGTCCCTGGTTTCTTGGGCATTGTTTTTTCCATCACAAAGTGGGTCATCTATTTCCAGATGTCTGAAACGCGAATTCCCGACGGAAATGGCCCTGGCGATGTGGGAGGCGTGCTGGGTCAATTACTTGACGGACCATTTCCACCTGTTCCTGTGCCTCGCGATCATGTGCGTCTACGCCAACGACGTGATCGCCCAGAACCTGAAAACCGACGAGATGCTGCTGTATTTCAGCTCCCTGGCCATGTACATGGACGGAAACGTGATCCTGCGCAAGGCTCGCGGCATGCTCTACAACTTCCGGTTGATCGACCGACTCCCCTGCACCTTGTCCGGCCTTTGCCGGCAATGCGGCCCCGGGATGTGGGACAGCAGCCACAACCCGGTCATCGAGTGCATCGGGCACGACGACGAAAAATGCCCCCACAACGAAATTTATCATTGAACGAACAATCTTGTTTTGTGTGTTTTTTTGTTGGTCGGGTGGGAATCGAAATCAGGGTGTCGATTGGACCGGGAAAATCTGGATGAGTATGAAAATACCGGGAATTTTTGAATTCGCACAAAAGTTATTTTTGTTCCAAGGAGCAAAAAGAGTCAAATTTGGCGATTGCGACATAATTTTTTTCGCGAGAGCCTCTAAATTATATTGAAAAAATAACGAATTCTGATCGAGGTTAGAGTGACAAAAAAGTATATAATACGAACCTCATAAATTTGAATATCAATATTCTTCGACATTGATACATATTACACTCGAAAATTCGAAAATGTTCGATTTTGGATCGATCAGAATTCAAAAATATGGAGATTTCAAACTTTTCCTGTGGAGGCCGATGATCTCACATATAAACGTAAGAAAATGATGTATCACGGAATAAGACTGACGGAAAAGCGAACATTGGAAAAATGGTTGTCGCCTACGAAAAAAAGTGCCAATTTTAAGCGAGGCGTGTAAATAGAACAAAATGTGGAATATTTAGTCACTAAGTATAAGTGGTCTTATGAACTCAATGTATTATAGCGTGTGTTTTAACTGGGGGGATGTAATGGGTGATTGCGTAGCAATTCGCTGGTGATCTGTCATACACCAAATCTTGTGTATGTTGAATTTCGTCCATTTTTTGTCCTAAATGCAAAAATTAATTTCAAATGCATTCAAGTTCTTTATTTCAGGTGTTTAGAAGAGTTATTGAATGTACGCCGAAAAATGATATTTTGAAACTTTGTTCCTTGGCAAATCGAAAAATCGACATCAATAATATAAAAATATCAATAAATATCGATATTAACTTTTTCATACCATAAATCGACGAAATTGAACGTACAGTGTATTCAAGTTTGCCAGGAAAATATTTGTAAAAACAATGTGCAATCCGCGCGTGTTTCTGACCTAAAAAGTTCGATTTTTACACAAATGTCAAAAAACTGATCTTTCAGTAACGGTTATGAAAATACAAGTCAATTTCAATCTTCGCGATCGTCGTAGTAAATTTATGTTTATTGCTTAGAAATTTCATATTATATAGTTGTGATTGTTATGAATATAAGTTTGACGAAATATATAAAACCATAATTTTCGCCTAACAATCTAAGTCACTCTTCGACGCACGGTCAAAATGAATCCTCGAGTGTAAGGAATAATTCCGAGATAATACATTTTCACTATCTGAATGTGAAAATCGTACGATTCGCAAATTTTCTCGCAAAACGTGCAATTGATGTTTTTCCTCGGATCCATTCACGTGTTTGTGTTGTGCGTGTTGCAATAGTGTATTATGCAACGAGTGAGGGAAAACGCGTGTTTCGAGAAATGAAAATTTAGGGAGAAAAACAAAAAGCGTGTTGTGAAAACGAAATTTCGAAGTCTATCTTATTCGTCTGAATAAAATACGTATTATGTGTGGAAAAAATGAAAAATAAAATTTGCGCGGATCAAAACGATAATTTATGGAACTGTTGTCACTTGGGTAGCGAAATGTTTATTGTTTTTTCGTGAGTATTTACAGCGTCGGGAACTCTTATATAAATACGTTTCACTGAAAATATTTGGCTGCAACGTTTTCTGTCGTGTACAATTTTAACACTGATAAAATATAACATTTATATAATATTTGAAGTATAACCATTCGGAATGTTCTATGTTTACGGAGTCCAGGCAATTTTTTTAATTTAGGAGAGTTCAAAAATTCCAACGTACGAAAATTTCTGCAATTGAAAAATATTCGGAATTTCCCAATGTCTAAAATGTTTTTTTTTTTTTTTTTTTTTTTTTTTTTTTTTTTTTTTTTTTTTTTTTTTTTTTTTTTTTATAATTTTTCCCAAGTCTGAAAATAAATTTTCAGACTTGGGAAAATATTTGGAGAATTTTAAAATAGGGAATCTTAAATTTTGGGAATTCTAAAATTTTGTGAAATATTTACTTATCCAAAACTCCTCAATTTTTCAAAATTTACTGTATTTCTGAAGTCTGAACATTTCTCAAATTAAAAAATGTTCGAAAATTCGAAATTTGAAAATCGGTGAAAAGTTGTACACTTCGAAATTTTCAAAATTCAAAAATTTCAAGAATAAGTAAATTTTTCAAGTCGATCAATATCTGCAACGTAAAGATGTTCAGACTTCAGAAATTGAAAAATTGGAAAATAAAAAAATCCTGAATTTTGAAATAATTCTGATATTTTCAAAAATGTATACATTTTTGAAATTTCAAAACTTCGAAAGTTCCTAAGTTTTGAAGATTTCATAAAGTTTTATTTCAAAATTATTTGTCTTTTTCAATTTCAAATTTCGAAAGAATATCTCAAATTTAGAACTTCTCCGAATGTAAAAAATTTCAAAATTTTGCAGAAATTCAAAGTAAAAGAATTATAAAGTCATTAAATAACACATAATTTTTATATTTTTCCATTCTGGACTCCGGTAGTTACGCCACTGCTATAAATTTTCGAGCGTGAGCAAATTTTACTTTCGCAATTATTTTCGCAATACTGCTAAGACTCGGTTTTTGGCAATTTTACAATTATTGTACACTCACACTTCAACAGTTTTACCAACTACAATAATTTATTAGTTGCACTTTTCCGAAGATTTTCGAAAAACTACAAAGAATGAGTGTTTGAAAAAAAATATATATATTTTCGATCGAAAAAAATGTTCACAAAATTTCAAGATTTGAGAAATGAAAAATTTTTCGTAAATTTTTATTACTAAAAAATGTTTTCTATTTCTTCAATTATACGCAAATTCGGGAATTTTCAATACTGAAAAAACCACGAATGAAAATCTGATCAGTTTTGACTTATTGAATGAGAAAAGTTGAAAAGTTAAAATCAAAATTGAGAAATTTCGAGATGAGAAGTCGGAAATGTGAAAATTAATGATTAAAAATTAAAATTAAAAACCATGAAAATGAAAATTAGATTGAAAATGAAAATTAAATCGGAAATGAAAATTGAATGAAAGCTTGCAAATGAAATTAAAATTGAAAACAACAATTCTAGAATTCGACGATTCTACGACTAAACTATTAAATTCGAAGAATGCTCAGATTCAAAATTGAAATTTACAAATTATTTCCAGTTATTTCAAAATCTAAGATAACAAATAATTCGAAACCAAAAATTCATGAAATTGAGTTTCGATGATGAAAAAAAAAATAAACGAAAATTTTACAATTCAAAATTTTTAATTACGAAAAATCGCGAAATTTCGGGAAATTTTCGACTCATGAATTCAAAAATTATTATTAATTAATTATTACATTAATCAATTGTATTGTACATTAATATAAATTCATCAATCATTAATAATTCAAAAGATTTTCAAGTCCAAAATCTCGAATATCCAAAAAATATAACCCCTCATTTTCGTAGTTTTTCAAAATCTTCATTTTTCACATCGCGAGTGCACAAAAAATATACTCCAAGTCAGTGTTTTTCTACACTGAAAAATAAAGTAATATCACACTGTTTTTTGAGACTCTAGTAAACTTTTTTCCGTTTATCATATTGTGCTACGAGTTACAATATTGTCTGTATTCGCCGAAATTTCGACGTTTTTAGCACCTCGAGTACTAAATCAAGTGAAAGAAAAACGATGAAAAACGCAGTCTATCTATTCGGAAAAACTCTAAAATGTACAAAAAGTTTAAAATAAAATTTCTTTGCAAAACAAAGTTTTTTACATTTACTTTATCATAAATACATCTAAAAATATAAATTGTTTTTCTGAATTATGAAGTTGTTGAATATGAGAAATGCTTAACTTAAATTGACGTGAAAATCAGACAATATGGACATTTTCATGATTTTGACTGGATTTTGTGAGTTTTTCAATTTATGTACTTTTTGCTAAGATTTTTCGGATTACTTGGGCAACATTTTTTTTCTTTTATATTTAACATCGGAATAAATGTTTCGAAAATTAGAAACCACGTGGAAATCCAAATATACCGAAAATTTAAAGATATTTTCGGAATTGAATCATAACTTATCGAAATATGCATAAAATTCATCAGATTACAATGTAATTTGAGTATTGTCGAAAAAATAGGAAATTTTAAAAGTCGATACGTACAACTACTTAAGTAGAATTTTGAGAAATATTTTTCAACAACAGACGCTTACAGTAGTTCCAGTGGTGGCGCCATTGTAGCTTTTAATCGCGAATTTAGCCGTCAAAAACCCTCTTTTACCGCGAAATTCGACAATCCAAAAAATAGTCGAAAATCCCTCATTCTCCAAAAGTTTCACAAAAAATTCCTAAAATCACAAAACATCCAACAAAACCTCAATCCTCACCAAAATCGTCAATTTCGCAGTCAATAAACCCGCCTCTCTATTAGAAATACACAAATTCCCACTTTTCCAACCCTAACTCCTACACACCCTACCCGCCCGTCACCCTAACCTCAAAAATCCCCCTCCCCTACCCAATCGTCACCAAATCACCCAACTTAACTTTCGCCAAGTTCAAAGAAACCAAAACCATGCACGCAACGGCCCAGAATATAACTAAAACTAGCCAAAACGCGCTCTGGAAAGGACTGGCGAACTTGTTCGGGACCTCCGTGCCAATGACGACCCTCGTTTTCCGCCTCGCCAGAAAGACTAGCGCCGTGGGTATGACGTACTGGATGCCGGCGCCGGCGAAAGAGCCGGTAAACTCCACTAGTTTGGAAATGTCCTTGACGGCCATGGCAATGAAGTATGGCGGCAAAATGGCGAGCAGGGGAAAAACGATTCTTCGCAGGAAGTAGTTGTACTGCCGATCGGTGCTGAGGAAGAGGGACTTGAGGTTGTTGCGAAGGGTGATGGCGATGATGGGGAAGCTGGTGCCGAGGGTGAAGACGACGAAGAGGGCGAGGAAGTACTGGACGGCGAGGACGAGGAGGCCGTCGTCGCGCTGGGAGCAGTCGGCGGAGGCGCGGGGCCCGAAGTCCAGGGTGTAGAGGTCGTCTAGGTGCTCGAAAGCGAAGGACCCAGTGAAGGCGAGCAGGAGGTAGAAGGAGGCGATGAGGGAGTAGTCGAGGGAGAGGAGCTTGGTGAACTTGGACTTGTTAGAGATTGGGGATATGAGAGCCGGGAGAGAGTGGTGGCACATAAAGGAGTACACACAGGCACCGAACAGTCCGGGAGTGCCTGGAAAAAATTTTTATTTTCGATAATGGTGGAATTTGGGAAATTGTTGAATTGACGGGGTTTTCATAATAGAGAAAAATATTAGGTTAGCTAATAAATAATGGGACACTACAAGTCTTCATACCTTCAATTCATTTACTCATTCATTTCACAACTTCAATCTATAATATATTTACCATGCAAGTCTACAACACGCTACCATCTATCAGGTAATGATTGAATACCGCGCTTCCAGAAATCAGCTGACAGACTTTCAACAAAATTTTCGAGCGCCATTTCGATGTCCTCGAATTTCGAAAAGTGTTCGCCGCACAAGAAATTTTTGAGTGGTCTAAATAAATTATAATCAGAAGAAGCAAGGTCCGGGGAATATGGTGGGTGTGGAACAGTTGTCCAGCCAAACTCCTCTAAAATTTTTTTGCTGTCAGAAGCAACATTGCAACAAATTTAACGAAACAGCAACAGCAACAGCAACAGCAACAGCAACAAATTTAACGAAACAGCAACAGCAACAGCAACAAATTTAACGAAACAGCAACAGCAACAGCAACAAATTTAACGAAACTTTTGGGATTATCAAAATTCTGGGATTTTCTGGAATTGTCAACAATTCTGAAGTTTCAAAACCTCCAGAATTTTCCAAAATATCACATTTTCAAAATCTTATGAGAAAATTTTGAAAGTTACAAATTGAAAAAAACCTGGGTACTCTAAAATTCATAAAAACTATAAAACTATAAAATTAAGAAAAACTTCAAAACTTAAAAATCACGAAAATGTTTCAAATATCGTAATTAAGAAAACGTTGTAAAATGTGTAACTAAGCAAAATTATGAAACTCCCAAATTAAAAAAAAATTTATTAACTCCCAACTGAAGAAAAATGTCTGAACTACAAAATTTCGGTTCTTGAATCTTCTAGAGGAAAAAAATCGAAAACTCTTAAATGAAGACAAATTCTACAACTCCAAAATGATAGAAAATTTGGAAACTCCCCCCCCCCCCCTCCGGAATAAAAAAAATTTTTTTGAATGTTTGATCACTGTTTGCAGAAAAAGTGATCAATAGACAAAATTTACAAAGAAGTTGATAAGACAATGAAAAATTTTACGGTTTTTAAAATTTTTCGACATTTCCGAGAATTCGAAAAATGACGGAAAATTCCATAGAGTCGATTAAATAATCAATTTTCCAACAAACCATCAAAATTCGCGGCCGGAGGATGTCCTTGTGCGCCAGAGTCAATAATTTTTTTCGTAGCATAAATAATCATGATGCTAAATGCAAGCCACCGCATCACAGAAGTCAGCAATTGCAGGTACTTCGTTTTTTGGACATTGAAAAAAGCGAAGGGACCGATGACCAAAATGAACAGCGACTGAAACAATTTCGAAATTATTAAACGACTGTTTTCAACAATTTTTATTAATTTTGCAGTGTCGGACTTAGAAATTTCGAAGCCCCCCCCCCCCCCCCCCCCCCCCCCCCCACACGGCTCTCACCTCTACTATATGCCCTTCAAAATTGATATTTGAAAATTATGAGGACTTCGAAAATTTCAAGGATTTTTGAGACATTCACATACATGAAAATTTTACCAATTCAGGAAATTGCGAAAATTTTTATAATTTTGGTAATTTTGAAAATTTTGCAAATTTTTAGGATTCTGAAGATTCGAAATAATGGGTGAAATTCTGAAATTTAATAAAAATATGTAAATGTCATAAATGAAAAATTATGAAATTGAGACGATCGAGGAATTTCAGCAATTCTGAAAATTTCGGTAATTTGTATAAATTTCGATCATTTTTAATATTCTATGCAAATTTTGGAAATCAAAAATTTGAGCACTTAAAAAAATGTGAAGAATTGCAACAATTTTCATATCTTGACACTTCCAGAAATTCACTGCATTTTTGAATTTTGTTTCAAAAATTTCGGAAATATTAGAATTTTCATTAAATTAGAAAATTCCAAAAATTCTCAGACTTATAAGACAATTTATAGGAAACTTTTCAAATTTTCAAAATTTCAGAACTTCCAAAATTTCGAGAGTTCCAAAACTTCACATTTCAGGAACTTAAAAATGTAAAAAAACTTAAAAAATAAATAGCTCCAATTAATTAAAAAAACTTCAAATCTCTCCGAATTCGTACGAACTTAAAAATCCTCAAATTTCGATAATTTTCAAACCTACGCTTCAAAACTTCCAAAATCTCCAAAACTTGACAACTTTCAAAATCCAAAGTTTTTAAAAATTTCCAAAAATTTTAACAATTCGAAACTTCCTAATTCTTCAAACTTCTCGAACTTCCCAAATTTCCAAAGCTTCAAAAGTTACAAAACTTTGAAAATTCCAAAACTGATAATAATTATTAACTGACTGTCAGTCATTTAACGATGATAACAATAACAACAATCATTCAAAAAACAAAAATTACAAGAAAAGCTCTATAAGCGTCGATCCTGACGATCTGCGAGTTCTCCCAACAAAGTTCGTAATCCGAAATCGTGCCGTTGCACGTCAAATTCGGTGGTGCGTAAGTGCAAGCGACGTCCATCAAAGATCCCGCGACGGAAGCGCCGTAAATGCTCAAATCCCCGTACAAATAAATTGCCAAACAAGTGTAAAACAATGTTGTTCCAAAATTGTTGAAAAATATAGACGCCATTTCCCCCAGTTCGATTTTCTCACTGATTACATAGTATCGATAAGCGGTTTTGGATATTTCAGTGTTTGCCAGCGTCGGAGGAACCAATGGAGTGTCCTCCATGTCCGAAGTCGAATGACCAAGTTGGGCTCCCATCAAGGGTTCCGAATTCTGGGGAAACATTTTTGGAAATGAGTAAAGTTTTTTTTTTTTTTTTTTTTTTGTAATGTGTGATATATATCGATTGAAAATCGATACTCAATACATACATATATCGATTTTGAATCGACATTCGATATATATCGATTAAAAATCGATACTCTATAGGTATCGATTGTAAAGCGATATATTTTTATCGAGTAATTTCAATTTTAGTAAACAATTCAATTTTTTACATCATGTTATAGAAAAGATTTAAAAGCAGGTAATGAGAGAAGTTCAAAACCTCAGCTTCAGCTTCATTGGAATCTTCTTGTAAGGAACCTACGTGTTTTTTTCGCTGCATTTTCTGCCATGTAATTATGGCATTTGCTGACGACATCGATTCTATCACAAAAGTTACCGTCATAAAGCTGAAAAAAGACATTTTTTATTTTTCATAAACAATTATTCTCAAGCTTAAATAACGTATTTCGCAATTAGTGGAAAAATGATATTTCAACGAAATACTATTTTGAGATTATTAATTTTTTTCTCTATCCGTTTTTTAGAAGTTACGTCTAAAATGGAAATTGACATGAAACATGTATTTTTTTGGTTTTTAAGATGAACGAAAATCAAGCTTTTAGTGTATTCATTTTGTTTGAATTCATAATTTTTACCTCACAAAAGCCAGAATTAAAACAACTGACGTTCCGAGTGCCCATCCTGCGGCAGCGAAAACTTTAGGAAGCGTAAGCGCTCCGGTACCAACAATGATGTTGAAAATATAAATCAAGCCGATCTAAAACAAAATTGACTAGTGAATGTACAAATAAAAATCACTCTTAAAACAAAGTTAAAAAAAAAAAGATCCGCAACTGCAATAAACTCATAAATCCTGATTCTTTTGACAAGTGTTCATTGTTTACATCATACATCGTGCATCCATTGTTTTCGTGTCTAAAATTAAAAAACTGATATTCGCAAATTATACATTACCCATGCTGGATATTGTTCGGAGTCGTTGCGATCTGGCATTTTGATTGAAAACTATTAATCACGACGGAAATATTTGTTGCAAAATTTCACCCGTGTCATCGGCCCCGGTTCCTTTATTTTCCAAACCTGTCAAAGTGGCCATGGCCCAACGGTTTTTACCATGATTTTTTCGGGTTCCGCGGAATCTTAATTCCGCGAAATTTCGCGACTTGATGAAATAGGTTAATTGTAATGATTTGGAGTTAATTTTTTGTAGAAACGATGCTGAGAAAGATAATAAAAACTTAGAAGGAAAAACGCACTGACAGTGACATATATCTCATATTGTCTTATACAGTCTTATAGGTATCCAGGCGTCTGTTTTTCGTTTTTATTAATCAGTAAACAGTAAATTTCACTGTCGTTGTTTTTATGCGAGATGCGCATGGGCTTCTGCGCGGGTTTACAAAGAAAGACAGGAAATGTGGATATATGTGAGTATATTTGATGGTATAACGATTTTTTCGGAAAATATTCATTATTTAGATGACTTCAAAATATTTAAATATTCATCAGTCTCTGACGATTCAGATTATTGTTAAGATTTGTTTTTAGAAGAGTATTTCCACAAAAGTTTTGGCTTATAAAAATTTGAATTAAGGTGTGACTGTCGTGAGTTGTTGCAAAATCAGCAAAATGCAAAAAGCGCCGGCGCAGTTGGATGATAAAACGCGGGAAATTTTAATTAATTAATCACGTCTGGAAGTTTCGTCCAGCTTTTCATCACATTCATAATTTTTGGATCTGAGAAGTTTGCAAAATGCGAAATTTGTGAATTAGTTGATTCTAAATGAAAAAAAAAAAAAAATTTCTAGATTTTCAAATAACACAGTCCGACAAAATTTGACTTTCGGGAAAATAATGGGAAAATTTATGCAAAAACGGATGCCTTGGGTCATCAATAAATAATCCCCCAAAGGATTTTGAAAGTTTATCTCGTGTTTTTGAGTCTCGTGTTTTTGAATTATTGACAATAATAATTTGAAATATGCAAATCTTTATTTTACATACGATTTGAAAAAAACAAAATACAGTTTTGACGTTCTCGATTAGAGAAGTCGATTCCCGCAACTTTGTTTGCGAAAAAATAATTATTTTGTTGAGTTAATTTTGTGCTGAAATTAATACCGATCATTTCCTGGAAAGATCTTTTCATTGTGCCAACGGGGTGCCTATACTCAGACCAGTTTTTCTAAAGGCGGTGCAGGTCGGGGGAGGCCCCCCGCCGGCGGAATAAATAAATTTTTCCAGGAAATTATCGCTATTAATTTCGGCCCAAAATGAACTCCATGAAATAATGATTTTCTCCCGAAAAAAGTTGCGGAAATCGACTCTTCTACTCGAGAACGTCAAAACCATATTTTGTTTTGTTCAAATCGCGTGCGTGTAAAATAATGATTTTCATATTTCAAATTATTATTGTTAATAACTCAAAAACATGAGCTAATTTTTCAAAATCCTTTGGAGGATTGTTTATTGATGACCTAAGGCATGTTTTCGCGAAAACTTTCCCATCATTTTGTTCTTGTTGTACTGTGTAATCAGTCAATTTGTTTCCCATATTGAATCGTCAATATCGAGCATATACAATCTTTAACGCAAAAATGTTTTTGTTTCCAGACGAGTCAAATTTTGAAAAATGATCGATGTTTCCGAATTCCAACTTTACTTAATAACTTATGAGTCATACAGTTTACTTACTTGATCACCAACGGCCATATCCTGGTGGAACTACCCGTTCTCGTCCCAGCTCGAAAACAGGTTTTTTCAAATGTACTTTCCTGTAGAAAAACTCATGATCATGTAAAATTTAAACTCAGAAAAAATGTAAAATCGAACATGTGTACGCAACGACAAAGTGAAAGCGACGTTGTAAAAATATAAATATTGATAGGTAAAGCTCAAATTGAGCGGGGACTATCCAGACAATTATCAACACTACATTTGTATATGAATAATATGCTCACATCTGTATGCATTATGTAAATTGTATTTATAATGATAATAAACTATGTTTAATTAAATTCGTTCTCGTCCGATAACGGAAGATGAGCGACAGCGAGTCTCGATAGTACCTGGATGGGTGACCGCTTGGGAACTCGAGATGCCCTTGGTTTTTTTTCTCCATTTCGACGTTAATCTTTCAGTTATATTTATTATTCAGAGTAATATTATTCAGTAACTTTCATTCATTTTATTTAAATACTTAAGAACTTTAACTTCCAAAAATAATTGTTTAAACATTCACTATCTCCGCTCTTCTGAATAACGAATTTCATTCAACTCAAAAACCAGGCAATTTTTTGTAAACATCACTACTTGCGAAATATTCACATACTGAAATGTTCAAATTTTCTGGGAATTAACATTTTTTCCAAATGTGGAATCGAAAATTTCCATTTTCCACCTATAATTCTCATCATTATTTGAATAAAAATGTATTAAACTTTTAACTTGTGAATGTTTAGTCCAACAAAGTTTGAAATCTTTTTTGTGAATTTCAAAATTCACTCAATTCGAGTCAGACTACAATTTCTTTATAAAAGTCAATCAATTATAATAAGAACGCACAATCTGGAATCAATTAATTTTCAGTTTTTCCAAACAAATCGAGTATGAAATTTTCTGCATTACAAATGTTCGAATCAAATCAAATCTGAAGTCAGTTCAAATTTGAACACGAAATTCGGATTTTCGTATTTAAACTTGAAGTGTTAGATCAAACTGTGAAGTTTCTAAATTGAACCAGTTCTTCAAATTTAAATAAACCAATTTGAACTTTTAACTCGAAATTTATGAATTCAGCTAAAAATGTGATGTTTCAAAATTGGATTTCAATCTTGTAGTTTCAAAATTAAATTTCACACTGCCAAGTTTTTTAATAATTCATTATCGAAATTTCAAGTTCAAAGTTATTATACCAACTATATCTCCACCATAAAAAAAACACAACAACCACTAACAATCAAGGTGATAAAAAAAACCCATAATTCTTTCAAAGTTTCAAGATTTATTTCATAATCCCATACGTCTAGTCTTTGTATTCATGCACTTGAATGATCTCGCACGATATAAATGGGAATAAATTATAATACTCCGACCATGCTTGCGGAATTGAGTTATCCGGAAAATCCCGAACGTCTTTCAGCCTCTATTTACCCTTTTCAAAACAATAAATAGCAACGACGCCCAAAAATTGTCCACGATTCCCCAGTCTCCTCAATAAACAAAGAACGAACTCAAAAATGTACAAAAAGAAGTTTCCACAAGCATTTCATGTCACAATAAAAAAACTTTTCCTCCTTTCCAAAAAAATCTCCCTGTAATTCAAACTCAGCGTCCCCACAAAATCAGAAATCTGGGAAGTCGTGGAAGAGACAAAAAAATAAAATAAAATCAACATGATGAACATAAGATGGCGTCTGAAAAAGTTCAAGGTAGACGACGACGCCATCACAGTGTTCGAGGGAATGACGACTGAGTTGTGAGCGTGAACATCTTAGAAGCACTTCCTGTGGACGATGGACGGGCCGGACTCGTCGTACTCCTGTTTCGAGATCCACATCTGTTGGAAAGTGGACAGGGAAGCCAGGATGGAGCCCCCGATCCAGACGGAGTATTTCCTCTCGGGTGGGGCGATGATCTTGATCTTCATCGTGGACGGTGCGAGGGCGGTGATCTCCTTCTGCATGCGGTCCGCGATACCGGGGTACATTGTAGTACCACCAGACAACACCGTGTTGGCGTACAGGTCCTTACGGATGTCAACGTCACACTTCATGATCGAATTGTAGGTCGTTTCATGGATGCCACACGCTTCCATTCCAAGGAAGGAAGGCTGGAAAAGGGCCTCCGGGCACCTGAAATTTGGAATGACAATATTTAGAATTTTTCAACTTTTATTTTTTTGAGTTTTCAAATCAGCAATTTTTAATGCCACTTGAAATGCTAAAAGCCTCAATTTCTGCATTGTCACGGTTTTTCAGTTATGGACAAATTACCTTTCAAAATATAAAATGAATATAAATATACCTTTATAGAATAGATAAAATATAATATAAATAATAATATAATGATACAAATATGAATAATATAATAATATCAATACACCTTTCAAAATTTTTTGTACTCTTTCCCTATTTTTAAATGTCACTCAAAAATTCAAAAACTTGCTATATTTTTTCAACAATAATCCAAAACGTTAGTTTGTAATTTTTTGAAATTTCAACATTTTCAAGCTATTGAAAATTTCAACATCATTTCAAACTTCAAAATATTTAAGTTTCTACTTTCTAAATTTTCTGAAATCATGAAAAACTTGCAAAATATTTTTAAATGTAATTCTCCGCAATGGAAAAACCAAGAAAATGAAAAAACATTGAGAAAATGTCGAATTAGGAATATTGAGTTTTCAAGCTTATAAAAATTTGAAACTCCTGAAATATTTGAACTTTTGAATATTTGAAATTCTTGAAATTTTCAAACTTGAAAATTTTCGAATGTATTGACTTGTTCAAACTTGAAATTTAAAAAATTTTTAAATTTTCATTCAAAGTTTCATATTCTCACAATTTTCCACTATAAAAATTCTTATTTTTAACAACTTTTCGAACTTGTTTAATTTTTTGAACTTTTCAAAATATCAAAATACAAAAATTACCAAACTATTTGAATTTCTATACCTTTTGAATTTATTAAAATTTCAAAATTTATTAAATAAATAATTAACAAATGATTTGAACACTCAAGAATTTAAGAATGTCCAATTTCTAACTTGAAAAATCACGAAAATGCAACCAATTCTACATAACATCTATAATCTTTAAGATTGATCAGTTTGTCTAAACATCAACTTGAAATGTTCGTTTCCGATTACAATGATGTAAAAAACAAAACTTTCTTCAAACTTTCAAAAATTTGCCATTCTTATCTTGAAACTTTTCAAAACTTGGAATTCTTAAAATGTTCAAATTCATCAAAATTCCATATTTTTCAAAGGTTAAAAATATTTCAAACTTATACAACATTTTTTAGTTTCAAAAATCTCCACAATTCTTATTTCGAACTTTCAAAAATCTCCACAATTCTCAAATACTCTCACATGATTTCAAAATAGTCGAACATCCAAAAATTTATAAATTCTCTGATGCAAAAAACCACCCAAACTTAACAAATCCCCCCCCCCCCCACCCTCATTGCCAAAATCAATCAATTGTTGTTAATATTAACCTGAATCTTTCATTTCCAATTGTGATAACTTGACCATCAGGCAGCTCATAGCTCTTCTCCAGCGAAGAAGATGATGCCGCCGTAGCCATTTCCTGCTCAAAATCAAGTGCCACATAGCACAATTTTTCTTTAATATCCCTCACGATTTCACGTTCGGCTGTTGTGGTGAAGGAATATCCTCTTTCTGTCAAGATTTTCATCAAGTAATCAGTCAAATCACGACCAGCCAAATCCAATCGAAGAATGGCATGGGGGAGGGCGTAACCCTCGTAGATGGGAACTGTGTGGGAGACGCCGTCACCAGAGTCGAGGACGATACCCGTGGTACGACCGGACGCGTACAGAGAAAGCACGGCTTGGATCGCGACATACATGGCCGGGGTGTTGAAGGTTTCGAACATGATTTGGGTCATCTTTTCGCGATTGGCCTTGGGGTTTAGGGGGGCTTCGGTGAGGAGGACCGGGTGTTCCTCGGGGGCAACTCGGAGCTCGTTGTAGAAGGTGTGATGCCAGATTTTTTCCATGTCGTCCCAGTTGGTCACGATTCCGTGCTCAATTGGGTATTTCAAGGTGAGGATACCTGGAAGCCACATGTTTTGCTTCAGAAGTGACGATTTCACATTTTCCAATTTTGATGTGAAAATTCGAATGTTTAGAATTCTTCAACATTTTAAAAATACTGCAGTTTAATAGTTTTTGAAATCCAAAAGTATTCAGAGTCTAACTTTTTTTACATTTTTCAACTTCAGAAAACTTTTTCTACTTGAATAAATTCACATTCTAAAATGTTTCAGTTTATACAATTAATTTCCAATTTTCAAAATATCAAAATAATATACTATTTTTTCAACATCAATTAAAAAAAAATTTTTTTCAATCTGGTCATTTTAATATTTACCCGCAACAAGCCTGTAACGACCTTGAAACGCCACCTAAAAAGTGAGGGTTATGTAGCACTTTACCAGTCCAGTCACATAATTAGTTCCGACGACCGCCGCCTGATAACGCATAATGTACGCGGCAGCCGTCGGAACTAATTACGTGAGGGGGCAGTGGCGTTCGGAACTAATTACATGACCGAACTGTCAAAGTACTACATAACCTCACTTTATAGGCGACGTTTCAGGTCTGTCACAGACTTTGTTGCGGGCAAAATATCATACATTACTCGTAGTGCAAAGTGTGCCACTACGGGAGAATTCCTTTACAATACGAGTCGGAGAATCTTGCTGCTGAAGGCCGCAAGTTCGGAGACGAGTATTGCAAATAAATTCTCCCATAATGGCACCTCTTACACTACTAGTAATGTAGTATACTATAAAATACTTTTTTCAGATTTGAAAATTGTTTTTCATTGCATGTATTACACGTTAAAAAAAATCTCGATTAATCGAGGCTTCAATTCTGAAAGTAATGATTATAACAAAATTAATAAACAAACAAAAATATGTTTATACCTCTTTTGGATTGGGCTTCATCTCCGACATACGAGTCCTTCTGCCCCATGCCAACCATGACACCTTGGTGTCTTGGCCGGCCAACAATGGATGGAAAGACGGCTCGTGGCGCATCGTCACCGGCGAACCCAGCTTTGCACATTCCGGACCCATTGTCCACAACGAGAGCAGCAACTTCTTCGTCACACATTTTGATTAGTTTAGGAATTTACCTGAAAAACAATTATTCCCATCAATATATTGTACAAAATTTTTCACTGCCTGCAAAAATGTGTAAAAAGTAGGAAATGAAAGAATATCCTGAAAAATTATGTATCTAAAAAAAAAACTGAAGGTTGTGAGAATTTTTCAATATATAAAAATTTGTATTCTTTAATTGATGGCGAAACGAAATATTTTTCACAATAAATACTTTCAACATGTTTTAATTGGGAGTTAATTAAAAATTTGTGATTTGTAGTTTGATTGAAAACATACAAGAAAACAAATTGAACATTTGAAATAAAAAATGCGAAAACAACAAAATCCCCTGAAATTGTGAAAATAAAAATATATTTGAAAAAAATTTATGTTAGTTTAAAAAAATGTAAATAATGATAGCCGAAATATTCCCAAAATTGAAACAAGGCAAAAATGAACGGAATTAGAAAAATGACTTGATTAATAAAAATTTTTCACGCCATTTCAAAATATGATAATAAATTACAAAAATAAAACATTCAAAAAATTACTCATAATTTAAAAAAAACTGATGTATCTAAAATTTAATAATTTCATTCCAGTACCAGAATTCCCAAATATTTAACGTGGAATTTTCGTGTAGAAAAATTTGATTTTCCACTTTTCATTTTCAACATTCAGCAATTTTTTTTCATTTTTAGATGTTTTATATCTCATTTAAAATTTGCATATTGCAGAATAATAGAAAAATTTCAAAAAAATCCAAAAATCTTTGAAAATTATAAAGAATTACAATAAAATTGCCCATTTTTCTAAATTCCTAGTTCAAAAAAAATTCCCACTTACAACAATTTCAAAATAATGGAATGTCAGATTTCAAAAAAAAAAAAATGACTACAACTGTACACTTCTGTGAATTTTTTCTAAATTGAATAAGTATTGGATGAATAATACATACTTAAATGTTAAATGTGCAAAAATTAACTTGTTAAATGTAATTTTAATTTTATAATTAGTTACTTTATTCCTTTTGGGATACTAAAAAAATATGCATACTAATTAACATTAGCAATAAAAACATAAAAAAATTAATATTTTCCATTCATACTCATCAACCCATTAATTATTTCTTCAAATATTAAAATGTGCCTAATTACACAATTAATACTAATGAAGAAATCGATCACTTCTAAATGTTAAAACATCCTTAATCAATTGAAAAGTTTAACAACAAAAAATTCAACCTTAAATAAAACAGCAAAATAAAAAACCATTAATCATTTCGCAAAACAAGACAGTAAAATATATAATTCTCGAAATAATTCATTTCAACACCCAAAAAACTCCACCGTAAATTAATTACCAATTACTTCTCGAGACGAAACAATTAAAAATACTAATAACCAAATTAATCAATTAATTTTTGTCGCAACACAAACAAACCAATCAATTAAATACACACGTATAAAATAAAAATGGCGGAAATGACTCGTAACTTCAAAATCTGTCAATTCCGAGGTCACCCGATAACACGCTTATCAATTTTAAAATACGTCCCGAACACATTAACAATTCGATTGTTTCGAAACCGTGATGACGTCACGACTCAGAAATGCCCAAATATTTCGCAATCGACCAGAATTCGTCTCTTTCGAGGTCATGTGATAACGCGATGACTCATAGAAAATATTTCATTCGCGTTCAACGGGAAAAAACCCTCAAGTTCGTTTTCCTTCGCGTCCTCACGAGAAAACGAACCTTACGAGAAATGTAAAAAATCCGACCGTTACGGCGTCGCCGACACGTAACCGCACCCTGCCCCGCCCAGCCCCGACGCTCGATCGATAACCGCCACCTTCAACCTCAAAAACCGGCAAAAACCATCTTTTTAACAATTTTCGGCTTTCCCAAAAACTCCCCCCAATAAACACGCTATGTAACCAAAAACCCAACAATTCCACTCGATCCTATAATCCTGGATAATCCAAGATCAGCTCCAATTGGTTCACACCCACTTTAATCACAATACACTTCAAATTCAAAAATGCAAAATTCAAAACACCCAAAAACTTATGAAAACACAAAAATAAACTATGTACAAGTCAACCCGTTTACGTTTCACGTCAGAGCTCGGAATGCGACCGGTCCCGGTCTCACCTTCTTATATACCTATCCCCCTCCCCACCCCCCTCCTTCAACTCCGTATCGACCAATAACAGCGGGACACCCTCGGGGCGAATCCGGTTTTTCGCCATATAAGGAAATAACTCCCGAAAAAATATTCCCCCAAAAACTTCCCCCACTCAACAAAAATTTCAATTGTCAATCATGTAATGTCAATTACGATTCGACATTCATGACAATTTTCAGGTACCCGAAGCCGACACGTGGCACTTTTTTACCCAACACCCCGAAAAATCGAAATCAAAACAAAAACAAAACTTGTCGGACCGACCGTGAACTTTTCGGGTATCGGGAAAGTTAATCCCGTCGCCACGTCAAAAATAGCGTCGACCACCTGCAGCCACAACCACCTGACGCAATGGGTTATTTTCGTAGGGAAGAGGGCAACGCCCCGTTTCACGCGCACTTTTTTCGTTTCGTTTTCCGCAGGTACTTACTTTTTGCGTCGAAGAACACGGAAATATCCTGGAATGAGTGGAATGCCGAAGAGATCACGCCGTTTCGGGGTATCACGAGAAGTGAGCGAGATCGCAGCGTCGTGCGGGTCGTGCCACTTCGATACTCCACTCCTGAGGGGGGGAAGGGCGTCGAGAGGAGGGAGGGGGACGCTCGGTGGTTTCGGAAAATGGGATTTTTCAACCGTTATGCCTGAAAATTTAAGTATTTCTCGCATTGTCAGTGTTCGGGGATTTTGCCTAGTGTTTTTAGGGGGTGTTTTCATGGGTATTCAGGGAAATTCCCATTGGAAAAGGGGGAATCGTTCCCCCCTCTTTTTGACGAACACATTTGTTTGTTTACAGGGATGTACACTAATACGTGGGAGCGGAAGCCGGCAGCCGGCCGGTGTGGAGGGAGGGAAGCGTGGCGACCAATCAAGTAGAGAGGTTCGTTTTATGCCCATATATGGAGCTACGGTTTAGTGAGGGGAAGGATAGAGGGGAAATGATAGGCGCAAGAGCGTAAGGTGGAGTTTGGGCGCCCTGGGGTTTAAGAAAAAAATTCGACTTGCATTTTGCAGCGGTGTACATTTTGAGATTTAAATTATACTTATTTTTGCTCGTTATAACAGTATTTTCTACGGATTTTTCTTGGTTATTCTGACTTTAGAACATGTTTCAAGTACGTGTTTTTATTATGATACTTATGATAGGTACAGGAGCGTAGAGTGTGGAGAGTGGTCGTCCGGAATTTGAGAAAAATTCGGTTTTTTATGTCAGAACTTGTGATTATTTCAAAGTTGTTGAGTTAAAGAATTAACGAGTTTGAAAATTTTCCGAAAACTCAAATTTGGAAGAAATTAAAACAAAAATAGAGGCATCGAAATTTCGAAACTATTTTTCGAGTGCACACTGTAAACATGCTTACTGCTAGAAATCGTTTAAAATTTGGAAATTAAATTTCCGAGTTTTTTAATCCCCATTATTTTCCATTATTTAAAATTAGAGATCGGAGAATTTTGAATGTGAAATCCGAAATACTTCAAATTGGATTCCGAAAAGAAACTCGTTTAAAATTTCACATGATTGAAAATCTGAAATTTTTGAAATTTTTCGTAATTAAAAATGTGGCAGAATTAGAATTCAGTAAATTTTTTGAACAAAAATCAAATTGTTCAAAAATGACAAACTATTCGGATATTTTTTCTTGTAAAACTTATTTTGGCTTAAAAAATGCTGTAATTAGGCTTACAGCGCGCCTTAACATGTTGCAAACTACATAATTAAGTCACGAATTAATATAAACGCAATATTAATCAACATTAGTTAATATCAACTTAAAATTTCGAAAGTATGAAAAATAAGAAATTCTAGAATAATTCGACATTCAATGTCGAATCATTATTCTGAAATTAATCAAATTCTGCACTTTGACGTTTTAAATCGAAAATCTCGAAATTTTCTATATATTTTTACGATGTTGAAAAAATTTCGTCATTTATAAGGATCAGTCGAGAACAATTAAAACATTTAATAAATGTGAATAAATTTAAAAATTTTTATTTAATTTAAAATACAATCTCAAAACTTAGGGCATTTTTAGACACAAATTGACAAATATAGTGGATAATAAAATTTCGAAGTTTACAATTTTTGTAAAATTTTAAATTCTAAAAGTATGAGATTAAAAAAAATATTTGTATTCACAAACATTAAATAATCACTGAAAATTTTCAAAATTCGTAGGATAATGAAATTATCCTACGAATTATACTATAATTAATAATATATAATTAATAATTATACTATAATTGAATAAAAAATACTATAATTATTATAAACACCGAATTGAATAATAATTTCTTCATTAACTAAAGTATAAACAGCTCATAAACAATGAAATAAATATTTTGTTAATCAAGAATTTTTTTGAAATTTTCAAAATTCCATAAAAAATTTTTAGAACATTTGACGAATCCGAATTTTTCATCGAAAAATTTTCAAAAAAATTTGTAGAGGTAAATATCGACAAAATGTTATTTTTTACGGAATTTTTAAGTAATTAATTATGTCAATAAATTTCTCATATATTACTATTATTACTATATTATTATTATCACTAACATCGACTTAAGGCGATGTTAGTAATAAAAATTAAAAAATTCGAACATTAAATTCAATCTCGGAAAATTTGAAAAATACGAACTCCAAACTTTCGAAGTATTCAATGTTCGAAAATGAGTGACTCGCGAATTTTGAATAAAAAATTCAAAATTTTGACGATTCCGAAATTCGAGTTGAATATCGCTTTTTTGGTTTATTTTAGTCGAATTCAGCGCTAAACATACGTAGAAGCCTCAACTACCGATGGCCATGTTTCGCTAATTCAAATTCGCTTTTTCGAAAATTTGAATTTCGGAAATTTTTTGATTTTCATTCAAAAAACCGCAAGAGGAAACATTTTTTCCAAAAATTCGTAACTAGAGTGTTTTACAGCGTGTTGCACATTAGTCTCTGATTTCAAGAGGCGCTAAAAATAGGTTCAAGGACACGATCAAGGTGCATCTGTGCTGGATAGACGAGAACACACGTAGCTTCCTAATACGTCACCCTTTCCATTTCACTGCAATTTATCAAAAATGGCGGCGTTCAATCCGAATAAATGTATTTGAATCATGGATGTTTATCAATAGAACACGAGTTTGGACGTGTTTACACGTCTCGAAGTTTTTTTTATTTTGAGGAATAAAAAATATTTATGAATTTTCCAAAGATACGCAAAATTTGCGCTATGTTCGCGAAGTTTTTGATATTTTTCAATTTAAGTAAAAATGAAAAATTATTCGCAATTTGAAAAATGGAGACAATTTTGAAAATATATCATATTTGCAAAATGCTGCGAATTTTGGAATTTTGGCGGAAAATCGGAATATTGGCAATTTTCGTCAACAAAATTGGGACATTCGCAGTGTTGACACGTTCTGAAAATTTTTGAATTTCCCCGAAAATTCAAGGTCTTCCTGAATTTGAAAAACCATCGAAATGTTGGAGATATTGCTTATTTTTTGTGATTTTCGAAAAAATTGAGTTTTTTTTTCACGAATGATGCATGGTTTCAAACTGCTTCGAAAGTTTGAGAAAATGTGCTAATTCTGAAGAATTCATAATTAATAATTCATAATAAGGAATTGATAGTTCATAATTGGAAGATATATTCCAAATTTTTTCAAAAAATCGAAGAAATCTGAATTTTTTGCACATTGTTCGAATTTTTCAGTATCCGCAAATATTGAAACATTTTGCAAATCCAAAAATTCTCTCAATTTAGAAAAACAAATCAAAATTTTACCAATTTTTCACATGAATCTGTTTTTCTTGCAACATATGTTGCGAAATTTTTAACTTCAGAAAAATCCCCAAAACTTGGAAATTCTCCCGGAACTCAAGAATAATGATCGATTTTTTCAAAAATCTTTCAACATTTCAAAAATTGCAAATATTGCCATAAACCCGCAAATACGGAAAATTTGTGTAATATCTTCGAAAAATTATAAACATTTTTCTAAAATTCGAAGATCGCCAGGATGTTTAAAAATCTAAAAATGAATGTAAACCTCGAGAAAAAGGAAGAATTTCTCCCGAAGAAACTCAACTTTCTACGCATGTATTACATATATGCGCGATAGAAACGCAGCGATTTCCGCAGTGCGACCCCCAACAATTTCGTGCGTTGAACTTTGCTCTCGTACTTATTGATTTCATAGTGCCACGTGTTTGCACCGGTTTCTCGGGCGGTGCCAAAAATCAACGAAAAATAATTTATTACAGTAGACTTTCAATTACGGAAACGATCGTGGGTCGTAAACATTCACATATGGAAAAACAATACTCCGATTTCTTCATTTTTATTTTTATTTCATCCAATAAAATTATATACAGTAGACTCTTTCACTTATGGAAACTGTTGTGGATCTTTAACATATAGATACGGAAAGACAATATTCCAATTCGTTTGTTTTTTATTTTTTATTTCCATCCAATTAAATCGTATACAGTAAACTTCCTCTTATTGAAACGGTCGTGGAACGTAAACATTCACACATGGAAAAACTATATTCCAATTTGTTTATTTTCAATTTTGATTTTCATTCAACTAAATTATATACAGTAAACTTCCATTTATGGAATGGGTCGTGGAACGTTAATTTCCAGATATGGAAAGACAATATTCCAATTTTTTCATTTGAAATACAAATGAATCATATACAGTAGACTTCCACTTATGGAAACGATCGTGGGTCGTAAACATTCACTTATGGAAAAACAATACTCCGATTTCTTCATTTTTATTTTTATTTCATCCAATTAAATTATACACAGTAGACTCTTTCACTTATGGAAATGGTCGTGGAACTTTAACATTCAGATATGAAAAGACAATATATTCCGATTTTTTTTTTTTTTATTTCCACCCAAATAAATCATATACATTAGACTTCCACTTTTGGAAACGGTCGTGGAACGTGAACATTCACATAATATGGAAAAACGTTTAAAACTATATTCCGGTTTGTTCATTTTCATTGTTTATTTCCATCCAAATAAATCATATACTGTAGACTTTCACTTATGGAAACTGTCGTGAAACGTAAACATTCACACATGGAAAAATGATTCTTCAATTTGTTCATTGTTATTTTCTATTTTCGATCCAATTTAATCATAAACAATAGACTTCCACTCGTGGTACGTTAAAATTCAGATATAGAAAGACAATATTACAATTTGTTTATTTTTATTTTTTATTTCCATCCAAATATTATCATATGCAGTGGAATTTCACTTATGGAAACGGTCGTGGAACGTAAACATTCAGATATGGTAAGACAATATATTCCAATTTGTTCATTTTAATTTTTGTATTTTCCATCCAAATAAATCTTATACAGTAGATTTCCACTTATGGAAACGATTGTAGAATGTAAACATTCACATCAGTTATAGAAGTCCAAACACTGACGAACCCCTTTTTCCCAAAAATTTCTCGGAAAAATTCAAATAGTTCCAAAACAACAAAAATGCATGAAAAAATGCAATTATTCATCAAAAGTAGATTGAACACGAGGTCCACCATGATTCACGAACCCGTCGAATAGAGCTAAAAAAGTCCGAGTCTCGCGGTCGACCTGAAAACCTAATGGCCTGCAGTCGCTGCACGATGACCTTGAGGCCGGACAATTAAGGTCAACCCAAGGACGCACGGCTTTAAAGTGACCGAAAAAAAACCACCAAACTTTTCGCAATAAGTATAAAATTAAAACTCTAAACTCGATAAGCGCCATTTCAATAAGGCTCAACTCCTAATCAATTCACATGTGAAAATGACCCTTATCGAAATTACACTTGTCAAGTTCCGAATTTCCAAGTATCTCGAAACTCTTCAGCCATTCAGGCACCGAGCTCGAGCGGAAGGACGAAAATAAAAAATGCCCATAACCACCTCTCGTCCGTGGTCTGAATCTCTGAATGCCCCAACCCATCGATAAATCGGAGCCAAGGGCGATGCCTTGCGGATCCCCTAGCGAAAAATGACTCATTCCGCGAAATCAATGCGCTATGATGACTCAAGACCCGTCTTATCGCGCCTGTGTTGATACGAGTCGGAATTTTTCGCCGCGTGCTCCAAGTTCATTATCGACAACGCTAAACGTTTTGTTTTCGCGCCGCTCGTTATTGCCTTATAAGGCAATGCGCGGCTAGTCGCGTGTTATCATTTAATGACGTAGATTTTCGCGCGATGATTTGGGTGAATCGACGCTTAAGACGAGGCCGTGTCATCGCTTCCGATAAGCGCATTCCCAAATGATACATCGAGCATGATTCAAGGAGTCGTTGCTGGATGAGGTCATTGCAGAGGTCGCGGAATCGCGGTTTTTTTCGGGTTTTAAAAGTGGGGATGCACGATAAAAGTCGAAATATTTTTTTATATCTGTTATAACGGGGGTATTTCCTAAATCCAAATTAGTTGTTTCAAAATCGGAGTCGATGTATTTGTTTTGTTGAATTTCACGAAATTCAAAAACTATCGATACATCGATATATTTAGTATATATCGATCATTGATTCTACTGATTGACTGCAATTTCATGTAAACAAATCAATTTTCGTTGAAATTATACACTTTTGGATATGAATATACTTCAATAAACAAACAGGGGAGGTCCGGATCGCTGGGAGGTCCCAAAAAGATGTTCCTTGAAAAAATCCGCCAAAAGCACAATCAAGATGACACACGCGAAAAAAAATTATACGATTGACGAAAAAGCGCACTCGAACATCAGTGACCGGATTCCGCGAATTTTCTTGGAAGAGCACTCGGGGATGAGTTTTTTATTCGGTGTTGATGTTTTCATTCTTATTCTGGCCCGAAACAATCGCAAATAATACGAAAAACGCGATTCTCAAGCGCGTCTTCCCGCGAAAATGCCGAGTTCGGTGGAATCGGTGGAATTACCATGGTGACTCCCACCGACCGTTACGGCAGTTGCAACTGCCGTAACGGTCATCCGCTCGGGCAATTCCGCTTGCGCTCGGGAATATTTGCGCACGTCTTTTCAATTTTCAAATTTACGAAGCTAAAAATTCAAAAAATGCATTCACAAATGGCATTTAAAAATATTTCATAACAATTTGAAATTGCATTTAAAAACATCATGTTTCTTTCTTTTTCTTGTCTTTTCAGTTATTTTCAAAACCACTGAATAAGTTTTTAAAGATTTTTTTATTTATTCATACAGATGATTTTTTAAATACATTCAAGCAACGTAATATAATTAACATACGATATCTAATGGCATTGAAAAGAACTAAATTATAATATTCCCACTGAAAATACCTCGTTAAGTCCGCGTTTACGCGGATTTAAATGCTTTCCCGGATGAAAAGAACCCGCCACTCTTCACTCGGTAAATAGACAGTTTAATTGCGCTTTCAGCAGACTAATTGGCTCGAATCGCGTTATGGAAAAGGCTTGTTGGTCTTTCTCCTTTTTTCCCTTCCGCTTTTCTATTGTTTTCCGGCAGAATGGAGAACACGGATCAAAAATAAATCTACTTTTTACATTCATCGAAAACGCGCGAAGATATAATTTTATAGG